>JAKUAJ010000246.1:0-30662 GCA_030562865.1 Kodamaea lidongshanica (nom. inval.)
TTTTTGAGCCAGAAAGCTTGGGGATTAGTTGTGATTTATTTAGTGTTTAGGAACATTAATACAAGCTATTGTTATTATTGGTTATTGAGTTTGACAGTACTCACAGATAATACATCAGGATACTCATTGAGATCTTAACTAGATAAAAGGGGACATTTAACTCGATATAGCTCAAACAGAGTTGAGGAGTTATAAAACAAAAATTGTTATATAATTTCAGTCCCCTAGGCAGTATAGATTTCATTCATTTCAAGTCCACTGAAAACGACCTAACGCAAGTCGCGCCTCCGCGCGACCCCGGCCCCTCTACCCTTAGGCAAGTATCGAACGTACCCCTTACGAAGGATACTTCCTAAGATAGAGGCGACAACACCCTTTCATAACAAAGATCAAGATCCCTATAACGATGAAGACCCAGATCCAGATAAAGATAAAGATGCCTCTACAATCCGGGACTTTGGCCTCCTTATATAGTCCAAAGCCCCCTCGTTCTACTAGCTATAATTCTACGGATTGTACCGACCCGTGTGGTGTTTCACCACATCCTATCCGTATTTGACCTGCTACCCCCTAGCCCCTCTTTCGTCCAAACCCCTAATCTATCGAGTGCATACTTCCGGTATTAGCTCGCATAGATGTGGCAGTTTCAAGACGACTTCGGCTCGGAAGTAGCTACAAGGAGGACTAGGCCTCCTTTAGCCTAATCCCAATCGGGTACCATTAGCAGCAACCTGCACACAAGAGTCAGGTCGAGAACTTATACAACAAAAATAAAAAATGACTTCGTGGCCAAGTTGGCTAAGGCGTAAGACTGTTAATCTTAAGATCGTGAGTTCGACCCTCACCGAGGTCGTTTATTTTTCCATCCAGTGTGTCTTTTTAATTAACAAATCAATACACTCGTTTCCAGGGAATAACATTAAATCGCAATGCTTCGTGTATTCTTTTTTAATATAATTAATTTCTATAGTATAGTACAACAAGTCAGTGATTTTGCATCATTAACTAAGAGACTCGCTCTGGTTGCAAACTCAAATATATCATCAACACCTTCACCAGTTAAAGCCGACAGCTCCAAATATCTCTTTGCATAAATCTCTCTGGCAATCAGTTGGCCTTGGTTGAAGGAAACACAAGATTTTTGATCTGGAGAGTTATCACGAAGATCTTTTTTAAGACCAATTAAAAAATAAGGAGCATTTGGACAATAATGCTTCACTTCATTCACCCATTTTCTGGAAGCATTTTCCAAAGAATCTGGTTGATCAAGAGCAAACCCAATAAGAATAACATGTGAATTATGATAACTAAGTGGTCTTAATCGTTCGTATTCTTCTTGTCCAGCAGTATCCCAAAGAGCAAGTTGCACAGCCTTGCCATCCACACGAACATCTGTTACGTAATTCTCAAAAACTGTAGGATGATATTCGGTTGGGAACTCCCCGAGCGTAAACACATAGAGAAGTGATGTCTTACCACACGCACCATCCCCAACTATCACCAACTTCCTTTTCAATATCATAGATGATTGAAAGTATTTTTCTTAGCTATATCTCTCCTTTGGCCTGTTTTCAAACCTAACCTTGATGGATTCTCTGGTTATTAACAATACGTCTGCGTAAATGGTCTTTCTTTGGGTATCTAGGGAGTTTTATATATTTTGTGTACAGATCTTGCTAATTTTCGATAGAATTTTTGATGCTTTATTTAGAAACTTTTTTTTTTTTCTTTCTTCTTCTTCTATTGAATTATTTTTCAAGGTTGCTATTGAGATCAACTGTAGTTTCATTTATTTGTGCAAGGATTAAGGTGTTTGAGTTGAGGATTGTTGATCTCAAACGATTTCGAAGCTGTTTCCCTTTGAGGTTGTTTAACAAAAAGAACTCTTTTGTTTGATAAGTGTAACATCTGTTAGGTTGAGCTCTTTTAGTTTGTCTCTATTTTCTTATACAATTCCATCCAAGCTCATCAAATTTATACAGTTAGATTCAAAGGTCAAAGGATCTTCAACAGGCTGGCGTATTGTGGCTTGCGTATTGTGGCAGGCTTGAAGGTGGACCTGTTTTTGTGAAGTTTATTACTAAGACTTTATATGGATTCGATAGAGTAGATTATCCGCATGCACACAAGTTTGATTGGCAACTTTATCACTCAAAACGATACTTTTAGGGTTTGTGTACCAAGACAGCCTAGAGTGGATCGTGCGCCAGCGCTGCAAGGCTGACGTGTGCGTTTAACACTCTTACTCACTTGGACTGACGGTGATATGTGTGTGAATTCTAGACCATATTGACTTGAAATCTGTAATTAATAATTTATTGCGACACGGGTCTTTGTTCCCGAGGGTTTTCTAAAAAGGGGCCCAGACCAAAAAAGATATATGGATATAAAGTTAGGTTTACCAAAGCGTCGTAAACTTTATTGTACTCTGAATTACGGCTGTGGATGCTATATTTCTGCAAAAAAAAAAAAAAATACAATTCATTGCATATTCATTACAGTTTAGAAGCGTCAATGTGTGACAACGTATCGTAAAAATAAAATATCCCTATTGATTAACATATATACGACGCTACAACAGAAATAATGTTTCGCCTTACCATTAATTCCAGAACCCTCTTACCGGCGTAGTATTGAACTGAGGTGCACCGAAAAACCCATTGTTATTGGCCATTCCTAATGCTTGATCCAACGGTTGGGTGATTTCCTCCACTTTAACATGGGTGTCATAAACGTATTCAAACTTGAACTTCAGCGTAGTTTGACATGAATTTATAAATTGGTTAAATGTGATGTTATTACCACACATTTTTCTTACATGATGAAACAAGTTTCCTAATGGTGCAACTCCAAATTCTAACTGGTTGGTGCTTTGCATAAACTGGAATGCAGAATGAGCTGCTGCTTGAATAACTTCAATATCAACTGGAAGATTCCCATTCCAAAGTCCCGGGCCGTTGGTATTTTTTGGTAATGAATTGCTCCAAATCGATCCACTCCGCAGCATGCTTGGTTGATTCCACACTCCTGGTCCTCCATTTGTACCAATGTCATTGACTGTTGGATTTATGGTGCTTGAGCTTATTCCATTCATTACTGGATTGATTGTTGAATTTATTGTTGGATTAATCACTGGATTAATCACTGGATTGATTGATGGATTGATTGTGCTTGAATTTATTTTATTCATTGCACTTGAAGAAATTGATCCTGGGTTCATTACACTATTTGGATTAATTTGATTTACTCCTGGCGGATTTAATATCCCAGAAGCATTCATAACTCCATTGGGGTTGATCATTCCAGTGGAATTCATACGTGGTGGATTGATCGATGGCCCCGTTGCGGCAGAACTTCCAATATTATTAATCATACCATTGGGAACCTCAAAAGTACCATCCAAAGAATCCCCATTAAATGGACTAAAGTTTGTCGGATTGAACATTGACATTTGCAGTGGAGGTAGAATTGGTTTTGGATCATTAGACATGGAATTTAAGCGTGATTTTCGACCCCATGGCGAAAGCGACGGTTGAGGTGTTGAGTAGATATGCTGAGGACTTAAAGGATTGATTGATGAGGCAAGACGGTCAGCGAACTGATTGCTACTTATTGGTATCGGTGTCGCTTGAGAAGAAGTTATACTTCTTGGCTGTATTTGTTGTGAGACAGGTCTTGCTTGATACAATTGATCCAATAAATGATTTGATTTTTCTTCGTCTCTTAATGGCTGTTTTTCATGTAAGAGCTGTTCAGCTAAACGTTCTTGAGTTAACCGATCTTGCGCTAAACGTTCTTCATGGGCTAAACGTTCTTCATGGGCTAAACGTTCTTGTTCAAGTGCTAAACGTTCCTGTTCTTCTCTTTGAATACGTTCAATCTCTATTTTTTCTTGCTCACTTTCGTTTATAATTCTTTGCCTTTCTTTCTCATCCTCTCTTTTCTTTCTTAAAATTTCGTTTTGTTTCTTATCTTCCTCTTTCTTTTTACGCTCCACATCAGCGAGTCGGCGTCTCTCTTCTTTTAAACGCTTTGCTTCTTCTTCACGTTCCCTTTGTGCTTGTACCTTCTTTTTGTGTTCCTCCTCTTTTTTCTTCAATTCTTCAATACGTTTCTTCTTTTCTTCTTCTTTTTTGATTCGGGCTTCTTCTTTTTTTCGTTTTTGCTCTGACCGGATGGTTTCTTGCTTACGTTTCTCTTCGTCTTCCTTTTCTTTGGCCTCTTGTTCAATTTTTTTGCGTTCTTCTTCCTTAGCCAATTGTTGAAGTCTCTTCTTTTCTTTAGCCTTTTCTTTTTGTTTCAGCTTTTTAACCTCTCGTTCTTTTTTGGCTGTTTCTTCGGCTTCCAATTCTTCAATTAATCTTTGAGTCCGGTCATTGGCGAGCTTTTCTTGGTATGCATTTTTTAGTCTTTCTTGAAAGAGTTTGATCACTTGAATGAGGAAGAATCTACGGATTTCTTGCATTTTTTCTTCTTCAGAGATTTCCGAATCGGTATCACCACGTTCTGCTGAGCAGTCGTCATCCTCATCATCATCTTCCTCTTCTTCATCATCATCCTCGTCATCATCATCTTCATCATCATCATCATCCTCATCATCCTCTTCGTCATCATCATCATTATCTTCTTCTAATTCGTCATCATCATCATCTTCATCTTCATCATCTTCTTCCTCATCATCATCATCTTCATCCTCTCCTTCTTCATCATCCAACCATGCATCCTTTGTTAAAATCTCCTTCTCGAGCTTAGCTTCTTCACGGGCAGCCCGCAGATCAGAAAGCAGTTCCATCATATCAATAAATGAAAGACCTTCATTCTTTAATAAATCTTCTGCAAAGCATGATAAGCCTTCTTGTAGTTCATCATTAAACGAGCCATTAGACTCATTAAACAAATGCGCAGGTAAATTCTCTAGAGAAAAGTCGTTTTGCCTTGAGTGAGGATCTGAACTTTCCAGTTGAACCTTTTTATGTAAATCTAGAATAATTCTTTTGAGTGAAACGGCTTTCTCAAGAATATATGCTTGTTCTAGATTGTTATTGTTATAGCGTTTGTTTGCTTCTTTCATTTTCTCGAAATCCAATTTTTCAATAGTATCTAAGAAACTTGGATCGAAAAGTTTATTGAAGATTTTCTGTTCAGTTGTTAAAGATTTTTCTTCAATTTTTGGTTGTGGTGGGATTTCGATTGGTAATTCTTCCACTTGTGGAATATCCTTTTTACTTTTATTTCGTTTTTGAAGTTTATGCTCCTCTTCTAACATATGGAATCCTCCAAACAATAATCCGGGCAAAGCATTTAATCCATTGATATCTCGTATTTCATGGATAAAATCGATAATGTCATCAAAATGATTATCATAAATATTCTCCAATTCATCTTCAATGATATTATTACGACGTCCACAAAAGGCACATGAACAATTATTAATCACACTACTTGAAGATGTTCCATTATGCGAGGTGGTATTTTGTTGATTCTGTTGTTGTGTTTCAGATTTGAATGTTTCCATTATAGACTTTTTATCAATCTTAACAAGGGCCATCTTCTGTGCTTCACCAAGTGATTCCCAAAATTGTTTCAAGTTCTCTTGTTCCTCTAAGCTTGCGCTATTCCATATATTCGCATGACCTCCTTGGCATTCTACTTCCTGTTCTTCTTGCTCTAAGGATTCAACTATGACGTCCCCATTGGGCGCTTGCTTGATTACACGCAGTGTGGGATACTCCAAGTCGGGTCTGGTAAGTGTAGCGTTGGTTAGATTGGCTATAATCTTCCTCTTGAGTTTCTTTTTCTTCTTCCGTTGTTGTTGTTGCTGTTGTTGGGCACTATAATCGAAATGGATCCCTTCTCCATTCTTGAATGTCCCGTTATACGGGGCCTTGGAGTCTTCCACCATATTGCTTGGTTTAATTTTTTGCGAATCCTCGATTAGTCTAGCGAATGACTGCGAGGAATGCTAAGTTAAGTTGACATTGCGAAGCCCCGACTCAGTGAAGTTTAATTAGGACAGACAAAAGAATGACTTGCCATGATGTGTAAAATGTTGTAAAGATGTTCTACATGTTTAGGATGTGTGATTTTGATTGGTTTCCATAAGGTATGTTTTTCCGAGACACGGAGATGCCATAAGGTAGTTTTTATATATCCTGAGGTGGGTCTACCAATCTAGCTGGCAAAGTTAGCTTTACCGGAGTCGAAACGAGATTATCTAATTTGGTGCAAGTGACGTTAATTTAGCCAATCGAGGCAACATTATAGAATATTGATAATCAACATTGGTCTTTCTCTGGATTGATTTGTTTTCTCAGCCACCAGTACGTGACATATTTACTGAATCTTCTAGTTTGCAGAGTTGCATTTAAGAAGTTCTAAACTCTTCCACTCTACAGCTCTTGGCATATCTGTTGTAGCAATGCAACCCTGTTATCGTAAACAGCGGTTTCCTATGTTACGTCAAACAGAACAACGTCTACAAAGATACACTTTATATGCTAGCCCTCTATTAATTTGACTATATATTTTTTAAAGTATATGCAATTCTTTAAATGTTTGGTCCTCTTTACTACGAGAACCTTAATCAGCAAGTTTTGGGTCAATTTTACCCATTGGATCATGGTCGAAATCAGCAGCTGCCTCAGTTTCATCAGAAGGTTGAACATCCTCAGATACTGCAGTAGGAGCTGATTCTGTCGAATTCTCTGTTTCTTTGTCTTCATCTTCACTTGCAACTGCTTCAGGTGTCACTTGTTTAGAAGTTTCTTCAACTTCTTCGGAAATGCTTGGTTTTGACACAGTTTCAGTTTCAGTTTCAGTTTCAGTTTCAATGCTAGGGTTAACTTTACTTGATTGTTTATCATCTAAATCAATTAAACTCTTTTTATCATCAATTTCAACTCTTAATTTTTTATTTTCTTCAAGAACATTTTCAACTAAATTTGTCAATTTATCAATTTTAGAATATAATTCATATAATTCCCATTTGATACCAGCTTTATTTGCTTTGTAAACTGGTTGTACAATTTGATTAATATCTGCTTCGAATTTAGCTTGATCAATTCTGAATTCTGGATCTTGTAATTCACCAAGACGTTGATCTTTTAAAGCTTGAGCCACTTCACTATTACGTTCTTGAATTCCTTGCCAACCGGTAGAGGCAGTACCAATGTCATAACCATCAGTCAAATCCCATTCAGTATCCAACTCATTAGCATCATCTGGAACGCCCTTGAAACGATTATATTGAATACGTCTTGCGTTGGATAATTCATACATGGTGATAAAAGCCAAAGCTGGTGAATAAATAACCAACATAATAGAATAATTCAATTTTTTAAAAGTTGAATATGAAACAAACCAACTAACTGGTGTGATAATAATTTCAATCAAGTTGAATGGTGGAATATATAAATCCACATCTGGAGCTCTAATATAACGTAAAGTCTTTTGAGCAACCAAAGCTAAATATTCATCAGTTGCATTAGCCACAATTTGAGCATAAGCAGTTGAATATAATGCAACCAAGATATTCATCAAAATGACCGATAAAACAAATGAGTATGCATAATACAAAACCAGGGCATAAGGTGGAACCAATTTTGCAACGTCATTAAAACTTGAACTACCAATAATAGTTTTGATAAGGGAGATTAAAATATGTTTTGTTGATTCTGATTTACCATCCAGAGCATCTAAACCAAGGAAACCTTGTAAGAACCCAGCGATAACAACAATCAATAAAACAAAGAAAATAATGGATTCTTTCATCATGGTTTTAATAACAACAATCATAGCACCAACGAATTTTTGAGCATCCAAGTAAAGTAAAAGACGAGACCACATAAATGGTGCAGCACATGATAAAATTCTAAAAGAGATTTCATCATAGTGATCACGTTGATTTCCATAATTATATAAACTTGTAATTCTGAAACCAATTGCGACGAAATGAATGGTATACATGACATCATTTAAGGCGTTCCAAAATCCGAAATAATTCCATCCAACTTGATAAAATTTAATAAATTCATTAACGACCGATGCTAAAGTGATCCAGTAAAAAACAATTTCAAAAACATCCAAAGGGGTTGTTGTTTGTTGATGACCATTCAAAACGATTGTGAAAAATATCAAATAAACAACACTGAAGAAGATTTCCAAAATATTTTGATATAATGGAGTTTTGATTCTGGCTGGGTCAAAATGTGACTTTATAGAGTGCAGTGATACATCCTTATACATGATGTAGGAATGAGGATCTTCAGGGGATTGGACTACCCAACCACGCCATAACCATTTAAGACATCTTTGAAATCCCGAACTTCCAATAACAATTGTAGAATGCATATCAACCGCCATTTCCAAAGCACTGAGTGGGGCTGAATCTTGTTCATTAAGATTAACAATAAATTTATGAGTCAACATATTCAAGAACAAATAAGTATCATCATGTTCATTTTCAATGACGATAGATGCTAAAGTTTGTGCAGCAAGTGCTCTCAAGGAATAAAGTTCGTTATCAGTTAATTCAACTTCAGCTTGTTGCCAATACCAATCACATACTTTAAGTAAAGCAAAAACAAGGCACGAACGATACTTGTACAGTGAAGTGCCCTTTTGGCCATCACCTTTACCTCCTGCAGCTCGATAAACTAAGTCAAGAACATTGGAGTTCAAAATAGGAGAGTTCTCTGAGGTAATTTCCTTTTTGTCAAATTGAATGGGAATAACCTTATCAATAAGAGTCTTCAAATTCAAACAGATTCTAAGAACTTGTCTTGGGTTTGGACAGAATTGCTCATGAGGAGTCTCGACGATTCCACCTTCTTCCATGATTGCTTATACTATAGTGCCAAATGCTTTGTTATAAATGTGCGGTAAATTTAGATGGCACAAGACAATTATTACTTGATACGGAAAATTGGACAAAGAAGAAAAGGAGGTGTAACGTTAGGGAATGAGGGTTAGCAAGGGAATTGATTTGGAATGTGATAATTTCGATCAACTGGGATTAATCTGAGATTTTGCTTCTCATGTGTATTCGTGTGAGGTTTAAGTGAGGTTTAAGTGTGAGGTTTAAGTGTGAGGTTTACTAGGTGTTTGGTTTATCAGGTGCTAGGTTTTTATATCGTAAAGTATTGATTAATTTGGTTATTTAGCTTTAGCAAACAATATTCATCATTTACATCTTTACATATTTCATCCTTGTATGTCGTCTTGTCATCTTGTCTCTTGTCTCCTGTTTTCTGTCTCTTCTCTCTTCTCTTCTTGACATCCTTTATAGAACATACCAATTATGTGCAGGAGATCATACGTGAAACTCAACCATGGAACACATTATACAATAAGATAAAACAATGCTTGATGCAGATAATTAGTGTAAAAGTCACTTGTCAACCAGATACAAGATTTTTATTGTGGCAAAATGCCTTTCCATCTCCTGCAGAAGCGTAGGAGACAGGGGTCAGGAATAGAGCCTATCTAGGAAGGTGATTATTTTATTTGTGGCCTATTGTCGGTTGTAAGTTAAGAGCTTTAGCAACATGGAGAACGTTGAGTAGGGAGGGGGAAAAGCACCTTAATTTGGCCTTGTTGAGGATGGGAAGGCAAATATAAAGTGAATGAAGAGCAAGAGGAAGAAGACAACAAAATGTAGATTATCAAAAACATATTTTACAAACCATACAAATGAGTCTATGGGAAATGAACGTAAGGAAATGAACGTAGGGAAATGAACCACGAACGTAAATGAACCACGAACGTAAATGAACCACGAACAAATGAACCACGAACGTAAACGAACCACTAACGTAAACGAACCACGAACGTAAACGAACATATGCGTGGATAACAAAGCTTACGAAAGAAATAAAAATAAACCACTGTACAACTTCGCTACGATTGTGTAAATGTATTGAAGACAATCGTTTCGCGCACAAAGGTAAAGGAGATCGTACTTGTGGTGTTTGTGAGGTTAGTTGAGTGGCCATTAGCATAATCTTGATTGTTCTTTTGCATGTGGGAGTGAGTTGGCTTTGGTATTGTTCCGCTTAAACAAGAGATCGCGTTTTAATATTCGGAATATTAGGTGTAGACGAGCAACCAAAAGACAAGAGAAACGACTTGGTGATTTCTACACATATGCACATACGCACACATCCAGACTTTTGTCCAAATGGATTCGTAGATGGTGACGCATGATTGACAAAGTTTTTTCTTGTCATTCTGGTCAAATTGGTCGGATTGGTCTTGACTACACGTTTACTTAACTTTGAAAATTTATTAATACCATATTGTAAATTCTAATACTGCTTTATGAGACTTTGTCATTACAGTTTATCCAGACCATGTCAATAATTTTTTTGTAGATGATGAATCGTGTCGTTTTAGATGAATGATGTTTGATGAATCGTGTCGTTTTAGATGAATGATGTTTGATGAATCGTGTCGTTGTAGATGAATGATGAATCGTAACGTTGTAGATGAATAATGTTTGATGAATCGTGTCGTTTTAAATGAATGCAGTGTATCCAGACTGCATAGTATTAGAAGACCAGCTCCTTTGATACATTTTGCTCCAGCTCCTTTTTTCTTTTTGTCTGGCTCTTTTGATACATTTTCCTCTTGGGGTTTAAGGGATATTTTTTGATAAACATGTTTGATCAACTTTAATTAGGAGTATGAAGTTCAGTTTTAAACAGATGATCAGATATAGTAGGTACGGGAGTAATAGTTGCAAAGCCACCTAAAGAGCCCTTTTCTAATTCACTCAACTGAGGAGAAGGTACAGGAGATTTTGCACCAAAGAAACGTGCGATTCTCAGGGGAGATTTTGGTTCACCTTTTAAAGGACTTTCAGCACCATTTTTACGAAGTGCACGTAATTCAGTTAATGGATATAAATCATATGTCCAAAAAGCTAAAAGTAATCCGTACCAGAAGTGGAAAACCCACTCTAGTATTGCGGAAACACCTTGATAACCTTTAACATAAAATATACAACAAGTAGTTGCCACAGTGATTGTTACAATTAACCAAACAATTTTTAAAATGAATGAGATTGTAAACTTATTCCATTTTTCTCCATTAACGTATTTTCGATAATATTGACCCATAATGTAATAATTAACAAAGTTAAGTGCAAGTGAAGTCATTACTAAGATTGCAAATATAGCCAACATAATAGCATAATGAGATGCAGCTCTATTTTTTCTATTGATATAAATTGTACCAATAGTTGCTTGAAGAACAAAGAATATTTGAGCTAAGATTCCAATAGTTATACTAGCAAAAGCTAATCTTTTTTGAAGGTTTGGTCTAATGAATTTAATTAACTTACCAATCTTACGATGGTAGTATTCTAAATACATTGATATGCAAAAGACTATTGAATGAATTGCAACAAAAGTTATGAAAAATACTGGACTTATTATTGATCCAATTCTTTCTAAAGGTATAGGTGTAGTATTTTCATCATATTCAGGATATGCTGGTGATCCAGCTGCCATCCACTTTCCCAATAATCCGAAAAGTAATATATACCAACAAGCTAAGCCACATAATGGAATATAATAAAAATGATTAAAGTTTGAAGTTAGGTATACTAATGTTCCTTGAAGACCTTGTGCAAGTCCCATCCTTTCTAAACACTTCAACTACCCTGTTGTTGTTTTTTCCTTTGGATCGTTACCTTCCAAAAATGTAGATCACTGTACATATATATACATATAGATTAAAATCAACCACAATATAAAATTTTTCTTTTGCCCGATTAGCAATTCCAAAAATCTTTGCTTTGGATCACAAACTTACTCACAATAGATTCATATAATAGCTTATTGTGCAAACAAGTGTATCCCATTACGGACAAATTTTAGGCACTCCTGCTTCTAATTATTTAGCACAACGCGGAATATAATAGTGGATCCTTTCAACTTTTGGGGTTTTGTAAAGGGAGCTTGCTTACACCATGTAACTGATGCATTGTTTGATTGTGTTGTGGTGTTCTTTCTCGTGGTGATTTCCAAACGGCGATTTTTATCCTTTTGACGGGATTCTTACACTGTCTCGTTTCTGCAGGGGATACACAGCTTGTGTTTATGTGTACAGGTGATAATATTTGAACATCAACTGGCGTTTTGCGATATCAATCCTTTCAATTATGTGGTTGTTTTTTAAGGTACTTTGACCAATGTTATTTAAGCGTACTGATGCTATTTGATTTTAGCGTACTGATGCTTGATTATGTTTAACGTACTTTTACTGATTTTGTTTAGCGTACTGATGCTATTTGATTTTGCTTAACGTACTTTTACTGATTTTGTTTAACGTACTTTTACTGATTTTGTTTAACGTACTCACTGTTAATTTCGACTAACGTACTCACTATTTGATTTCATTAACGTACATTTTGATTTCTGTTCTTAACTATGTTGTTAATGATTCCATCTTGTTTGTTCTCTTGATTTTACGAAATCGTGATTTGAACCAACTGCTGGATAATAGACGTCTGATTTCGTACACTCCTAACAATATAACTCGCCAAGTTCACCTTTATAATGCAATTCAAGATTACCCATACAACAGGATTCGGAGCGTTGGTTTACGTGATTGTGAGCAAGGTTAATGATCGATAACACGCTGTGCAGTCTCTTGCATCATTGGTTCAAGGTGATTTAATCACTCACTGGCAAGTACCCTTCGCTGCAGTTATTCAGTTCATGTCACTCGCATGCTTGGCACTTTTAATATCAACTACTTCCCTTTGCACTTATACAGGGATGATTGGTTTTCGTATCTTATTCAGGTTATGAGTTACCCGATCCCAATTTCCGATCATGGTCTGGGCCGTAATTCAGAACTAGTGTTGGGTAGATATGGCAATGACGGTTAGAGCTATACACAGATTGGGACGGTTAGAGTTACATACAGATTGGGACGGTTAGAGTTGATTGGGTTATTTTGTTTGGTGAAAGATGTTTCCAGACACTTTAGACAAGGTGGCCCCATCTTTATATCAACTAATGAGTGTTTCGAATGTTTATCATCGGAAAGAATGTATTTATCGATACATTCACCTACTCTAAAAGTAACCTCACCATACTCTCCATCTACATCAAAAAAAGTTCTGATAGTACCTGCGAAAGGGATCTTTCACGAAAAGATTTTACAAAGCCGCCGTGCAGCACGATGCCGCTCCATAGACAGGATGGTAAGGGTGGCGATTAATTCCAATTTCATCCATACCAAATGCAGTCTTTGGCTCTGATATTCTTTTGACATCTTCTAGCATCGTGTGTATTTTATCTGGCATACAATAGAGAATTTATCTATCAAACTCAAATCGATGAGTTCTTTCACATTGACGATTTTTCTTAAAAAATGACAAACTTTCTACATAACTTGCAAAGAGGAAAAAATTGTATATCGGTACAAAAGTTCTTCGTATATCTGAAATTTCCATGATCAGAAACACATTGAGCTGATCTTTACTCTTTCCTGGTTAATATTGTGGGGTGGCTGCGAATACTTGAACGAACCGAGTTTTGTTGGTTCGTGAGCTGCCTGATAGGTTGGGTGCTATAAAAGGTTTGAATGGGCCAAGTTGGGGAGTGGGTGCTTTGCCTCATTTGACTTGCGGGAATGTATCCTAGTTTAGTTGATTTTCTGTACCTTACTGGAGCAGAATATAATTTAGTCAATTTAGGTGAATTCCAATTCACTGATTTCAATTGGCTAATTTTAGTTGGTGTGGCAGTATACTTTCAACTAGTCATATGAACTAGTCATATCAACTGGTCATATCAACTGGTCATATCAACTGGTCATATCAACTGGTCAAAATTAAATTGTCAAATATCACTTGTCAATCAAATGATCATCGGTGAAATGATGTGTTGAGTATCATCACACTAGCATAAAACAATCTCCTGCGTCAAGTGGTGGCTAATGTTATGTCTTGCTTCACTTTAGTTGGGATTCTCATATTGGCCAATCTAACTCAAAAGAAGGAAAATGTCAACTAGCCAAGATGATGCGTAAACTACGTAACCTAAAATAGAAAAAAACATCCTTGCTGATGACGGAAATAACCTGGGTAGATTGCCATCAACAATATAAGCCATTTTTGTTGTCCTTTCAGGAGGATCTAAAATAGGAAAATGTAATCCATATTTGTTCGGATAAAGCCATCTATTCAATGTGAGTGTACCATACCAGTTGCATAGCCTAAAACAGGAAATATACGCTGGTCTATCTGAGATATCCATCGCATGGCTTCTATTCGTGATATACAAGAGATTTGTGAAGCAATCTTCGTATATGTGAATAAGCTATCTTCGTATATGTATTAGAATAAACTATAAGCAGAGCTTGTTTGTGAACTAGTTGTAATCATAGCCAAGTATGTCTTGGAATAAGCGATTATCGTTGCTTAGCATATGTTGGAATAAGAAGATATTGCATGCGTCACCGAGCTCATAGAGTAAAGTAGTGTGGACGTGTTTCTCCTCTTCCCATCAATGTTCACGCATTATTCCGAGACCTGCATTTCCGAAGATTGAACCACCATAGCATTCAATGACGTAATTTGCGCGTAATAATCGATGAGATTTTGCTCACTGGCGTTTCGTGAACCAAGAAAGAATACCCAGGCTACCAAGCCTAGTGTTCCTTTTTCTGCTTCGTAGGTTTATGTATCAACCATGAGCAACTATGAGCCTAGAACAAGCCACAGTGGTTATTTGGCCAAATCACGTAATTGCCTAGCTTTTTAGAGTATGGATGTACTATAGATTTTAATACATTAAACCTGGAAGGCTTTTCTCCATTTCATATTTTTTAACATTGTTGCCGAATATTAAAGAAGATGTGTTTCAAGGGTTATGAAGCCAAAGTTAAGAAGCTAGCGTAAAGAAGTTAAGGCCTATTGATTACCCAACTTGATGTTGAACGAGGCAAGTTTTATGATAATTGGTTCAAGGGTTTATAGGTTGTTGATTGCATGACGATATCATGTAGGTTGGGTTATACACAAGAATTTCGTATTGATGCACATCAACTATGTTTTTGCCTCTTACACCAGTGGTGAGTATTCAAGATTACCAGCATACGGCATAAACGTTTGTGTATCCATATGTCCAACCTTTAAAGTTTGTGTATCCATATGTCCAACCTTTAACGTTTGTGTATGTATTGAAAGATGTCCAACCTCCAGCATACGGCAAAAATAGAACAACCCTAAGTTTGTGTATCCATTCATTTGTAAGGGGAAGATCACCAACCTCCACCCCACAAGGCAGAAATAGAACAACCCTGATGTTTGTGTATCAATGAATAGTAAAATTTCCTCAAAACTTACTTCCAAAAACACAACCCTCCCCATACATAAAATAGACGAGGATGACCACGATGATCTTCAATTGCAAATGCGGTCGTTTCTGTATTATTCTGAAACCGTTCTGAGTTGACTTTGTTTTGTGCAACATCTATTGTTTGAAGGATGGATACAGTACATGTTTTACTGATCTTCAGATATTATTACCATTGGTATTTCTCAAAGGAATAGAGCGTGTTAGTGTCAGACGAGTCACTCGCGGTGATTTTTGCTTAGTACTTGAGAAGTCCCATGTTTGTAGATGATAAAAGAGTTTTGTGGGTGTATCGTTAAGTGAGAGGATACAGTTATTTTGACCTCGGCAGTTCCAGGGGATTTGAGCTGACGGATTTTCACAAGTGCATAATGGTGGGAAATGGGAATAGTTTTTTGCGAAAATGAACAAAGTGTACCAATTAGTTTGAAATGAATAAAGTATACCAATTAGTTTGAAATTGAAGGAACTTTACCAAATGGCATATATCATAAAATGGATTATGTAATCACTGACATTACCAGGCATATATCATAAAATGGGTTACATAATCACTGACAAAGAGCAGACTTTGTGTTTCACAGAATGGTTGGACAAGAACTTGTAACGAGGAAGGGAAGAATAGGTATGCAAGAAAATGTTGATTTTGATGGTTGGTGATGATATTTGATGGTTGGTGATATTTGATGCTTGGTGATTCTTGATGGCTGTTGATTGTTGTAATACCCATGTGTAAATCTTGTTATTTAAACAAAAAGTACAATACTAAACCACAATTACTTTACAACCTATTGTATAACTCATCATCTTTTTTCTTCAAACAAGCATTGTGACCTTTAGGAGTATCTCCTATATGTGATTCTTCAAATCTGCATTGTTGATTGAGAAACCTCAAAAGTAAACGACATTACTCACACTAGAGAACAAAGGGATATCACCTAGTTGGTTGTGATTATACTTGCTGGCTCATCGATTGTTTCGTTCGTTGTGTCGTTCGCTCGTGAGTATCAAACACTCATAGTACTGCTTCGCAGCACTATTTGTGGTGATCAGAACACCAGATACTTGGTAACAAACAGAAAACTTGGTATACTTCGAGCAAACAGAACACCAGCCCATCCAGTAAAACATCAATACATCAACTACAACTGTGTGCCCACAAAAAAAAAAAAGGTCCTTTCATACAGATTTTAGTCTCTAAATTCCTTTGTTCAAGCTATTAGTTATGCAGTAAATTACCCCAGTCTCCAAGAACATTTACCCCTAGATTCCGATGCTTTTCAGGAGTAGGAATCACCTTCTGGACTCGAACGAAAAAACACACAGCCGGGTCGTATCTGATTGAATACCCAAGACGATCATGAGATTGCGCTCACATGCACCGCGTTTAGCTTCGGCCAGTGGAATGTTTTATTAATACGTCAAATTTTCGCATTAATTAAATTTGTTATTGTTTATGAAGAAAAGGTTGTTAGAAGGAGAGTTGGAAGATGAAGGCAGTACGCCCAGGCCGGTACCGTTGGAGATTGGTCATGTATGGGGAAGACCCGATGCGCTTTTAAGAGATCAACCCAAGACTCCAACTACAGAAAGCAGTACCAGTGCTATCAATGGGACTTTCACGCTAGCTCCCGAGTCTACATCATCGCTCAAAAGAACTCTTGACCTGCCATTTAGCTCTAATATGATACCGAATAAAAAGTTGGTCAAGCAAGCATTTTACTCAACACAACCATCTGATTTAAGTTATGAAAATGACCGATTACCTAGTCCTTCAATAGAGTTACTGGAGCCTTTAATGTTCTCCAAAACCCCGGTTTCAAGATCTTCAACCATATTACCAACATTTGAAATAAGCCCGGAATCCACAGATACGTTTAAAGAACCTAAAAAACGATTTCTGTTTATGAGACTTGCAACCAATACCATTGAAAAAGGTCGTAAATTGAATAGACTTTCATTAACAAATTCATTAAATAAACTTTCTATTCAATCCAATGATTTGAGGCGAACAACAAATAATGATTCAAAAATCCAACCTCAAACCTCTTCATTGAACGTTCCATACTCTCGTACCAGTATGGGGTCCTTCACAGATGTTTCCATGATCCTGACAGATTCAAATATGACTCAAGTACTGAGCGAAGCTGATTACATGAAAATTCTGCTGACACCGTTCTGGAAATATCATGTATTGAAATTCGGTAAAGATATGTATTTGACAACGAATCCAGGACTTAAACATGTTTATTGTCGGAATGGACCAGGGTATTATGTTGAAACGATTTTTGCAGATCCTAGTAAAAAGAAAGATGCTAAGAATGGATTTCAATTAATCTTTAAAGATTTAGATAGTGTTGAAATGACCTCCAATGAAAGTAAACCTCCAATCATGATCATTAGTAAAAAATCACAAAGTGAAGGAGGTCACTTTACAATTTCCATCCCAAGAAATGACTCAGATTCACCATTAAGTTCAAATCTAGGTACACCAGGCTCATTCCACACGCCAGTATCTTTCAACTCAAGCAGAAGTTTTGGGAATTTCAATGGGTTACTAATCCCCAAAAAAATTAACAACATATACCTACCAAAGAATTCAAATACAAAATTTCAAACATTCTACAATTATGAACTCAAAGACTTCAACAACATAAAATGGAACGTGGGACTGATACCTAGAATACGCACCAGTAGAGCAAGCAGACTAACCAAAAGATTAAGCTCTTCAAACATCAGATCTCAAGATGGACCAAACGAACAGAAAATCAGATTCATAGGAAAGAAGAATATTTACTTTCATCAAAATTACATGGATGAAGAAGATGGGGAAAACCCACAAAATTGCTTATACAAAAATTCATCCAAAGATCCTAAAAGCATGTACCAACACGACTCTGCCTCCAATGAATTTCCCCCAGTCTTAGCATTATTCAGACCTTACGAGTCAAGCGCCCGAAAGAAAATCATGAACGCAATAACCAAAAGGCCAAAGCAGTTTGCTCCCAGTCAAGCACAAAGAAACACACTCTCAAGACGTACTTCTTCATTGATGTTTTCTCAAAATAACGACTCCAAAGAGCTGGTTTCTTCTAAATTAAGCGACCTGGCGTCGACAAAGTTAAGTGCACAAAACTTGGAATCCGACTTGGGTGCTGGAGGAGGCGTCAAAACTTACTACACTGGAGGCGATGGTTTATACTACCAACAGAACCCTTTGGATGATACTCCTGATGACAATAAATTGGGTTGGGTCACTATATATGAGGATAATAACTTGTTTGAGGGTCAACAGGCAACAGGGATGTTTGAATTGGTTCTTGGTTTAACCTTGGCTGTTGGATTTGAGGCAAGTTTGCGATAGTTTGTTTGACCTTGGCTGTTGGATTTGAGGCAAGCTTGTGATGGTTTGTTTGACCTGGCTGTTGAGGCAAGCTTGTGATGGTTTGTTTTTAAAACCCCATAAAGTACATCATTCGTATAGGGCATAAAATAGAATAGAGCGATGTTCAAAAGGAGTGATACGATTTTAAATAGATTTAAACTTTATTTGATCATGTTAGGTTTAGGTCATGTAAGGCTAATCAGGTCATACAAGGATATTTATACTTGGTGTTTGGAAACGATCAAGGATCAAATGACGATATAATATTCGATCAGATTAATGTTTAGATAATGTTGATGCTCAACAAGTGGTTGATCAATACACGAAATGTAGTGAAAACCAAGAATAATCCGAGAGTTAAAAGAATGATTCTCGAAAATTAGACAGTAACTCGCAACAAGATTAACAAGACCAATAAGATACTCCAAAGCTATAAATCTGTTTGCATAATCAGATCTTGGCAACCCTCCAATCGGTGGCGGAGTAAAGGTTGAGTGACGTTGTGAATCATTCAAGTATAGTATCTAACACAAAACCAAGGATTAATAATCAGAGCGTAGTAAAGGGGAGGACCCCGTAGCGAGCTCGGAGATTGTCCGGACACAATATTTCGTTAATCTTAGAGGTGGAAGATGTATTGATGAGTGAAGTGTGAGGATGCAAATGAGGTGATTTGAGGGTGGTTAATATGAGGGGTTATTCAGTTATTGTTGTGGGGCAGGGCTTAGCTATTATTGTGGAGTTATTTGGTTTGAGTTTGGTTTGACTTATTTGGTTTAGTTTGGTTTGAGTTATTTGGCATAAATCGTTTGGTCGGAAAAGGCCAAAAACACAAGGCCAATCATAAGGCCAATCATAAGGCCAATCATAAGGCCAATCATAAGGCCAATCATAAGGCCAATTATAAGGCCAATGGTTCATATGTTATAAACTGCAAATGTCACTCACCCAACTATTCCTTTAAAGAAGCTTTTCCTGAACCCAAAAATGCAAAATACGTGGAAGATTTAACAGGAATCCGTTTTAATGGTTTTGAAATACGAGTTTCATCTCTTTTAATTGAGCCACCTTTGAGCTTAATATGGTTTCTTCCATCTCGACGGTTGGAAATACGCGTATGTGAAACAGTTTCAGGAGATTTCGCGTCTATCCTATTTGAATTTAAGGTTTCTTCATTTAAAGTTTGTAAGGTTGGTGAAGAAGAATCTGTGCATAAATTGTTTTGAATAACTTTGTTGTGTACAGCTTGTTCTTTTAAGTTTTGTATAGTTTGTTCTAAGTTTAGTATAGTTTGTTCTTCTAAGTTTCGTATAATTTGCTCTTTAACATGTACAACATTCTCTTTAACGTCAACTTGGTTGCTTTTAAAGGTTGTGCTTGTACAATTCGTATGTCGAGGATTCTCGTTTGTTGGTTCGTTTGAAGCTTTGTTATATTCATCTAAATTCAAGTCAATTGTAGTTTTTTTCGTAATTATGCTTTCGAGGATTCTCTCTTTATTCTCATGCTTTGTTTCATGAATATTATGTATAGTTGAGTTGATTTTTTTTGTTTGTAACCCCCATTTGATGTCTGCTTTATCAATATTGGATGTACCAATGAGTTTAACATCTTTACCCACTCGTATCAAGTTTCTTTCTTGAGTGATACCTTCTTCAACAATCTCAACCAACCAGTTTTTATTGCTTAATTTGAAACGGACCTCGGGTTTAAGATCTGGTTGTCCATACATAAAGTCACTTACAATCATTTGATCTTGGTCCCAAATCTCAACTTTACTGTTATATTGGTAGTATTTCAACGTACCATCCTTCCATTTCTTATCCTTTTGATGAATACGATCTGAATACAAGATCTCATACTCATAAACTACGCTGGTTATCTGCTCTTCCTTCATCCTCAAAAAATTCTTTTTCTTTCAAAAAAATCCATAATACATTTCCTTCCTTATGCATTCAATTTATCTCCGATAGTGACTCCCCTCTTACAACTTTCTATTAAAATGTAAGAACGTGGATCTACACACTGACATGTGCCTCCTCCTTGATTACTCATAATGAAAGGCTACCAAGACTTTTCCAATTCCGCCACTCAATTAGAGATCACCCGCTTCTCTATATGTAATCTGCTCCACATCTTCAACATCTTACACATCTTGGCATCATGAATTACATACTTGCTCATCACAAAACCATCCTTCTGCATTTGTAATAGTGATCACAAAAAAGCAACCTCAAGAAAAAGAAACCAAAAGTAAGCTTGTTATTGAATTTAGGCTGTGCTGAAATTGCGTTTAAAAAAAAAAAAAAACATAATAAATAGCATAAGAGTGCAGCCTATTCGTCTAACTTAGTTTTTTTTTTGAATACATAGTTGACTCCTTTTACATTATGAAGTTGAGTTGTACTATATTATTGGCTATGGCCATGGCATTGGTCAATGCCACCATATCATCCTCCCAACCAGGTGCATTGCAAATCGATTTCGATGTGTATAGAGGCTCCGAAAGGCGAGATGTTAATGATTATGCTGACCAAAGTGGTGCCTTTTTTGAAAAGAGAGATTCATTGAATATGGTTCTCAGAAACGAAAATACATTTTATAAAACAATCTTGGACTTTGGTCTGGGTAGCGTGGGTGTGCTTGTGGATACAGGATCCTCGGATTTATGGGTTATGTCTAGTGATGTTAGATGTACTGCTCGTAGAAGCAAAAGAGACTATGAAACATTCAGTCTTGGTCACAAGAGTGGTGTGATCATTGACCCAAGAATCAATGAGGTTGTAATTGATCCAAAATCTAAAAGAGAAGTCCTCTTTGATCCAAAAGATGATATCAAAACTCCAACTATTAAAGATGTTGCTTCAAACGTTAACAAAGATTCATCTTTATTCTCAGGTATCGCAGACCCATTCGGAGGAAGTAACCCAGGAAGCTCAAGTGCAAGCTCAAGCTCAAGCTCAAACGTTTGTTTAGCTGAAGGTTCTATAAATATTGCTCAAGCCAATCACTTTACAGCCAACTCAAGTGCTCCTACTTTTCAAATTAGATATGCCGACGGAACCGGTGCAGTTGGGTTCTGGGGTCACTCAGATGTCAATATCGGAAATACAACTGTTAACAGCTTGTCATTTGCCGTTGTAAACCAAACCTCTTCAGACATTGGTGTCTTGGGTATTGGTTTACCTGGTTTGGAAGTCACCTACTCAAGTAGACTGGGTGGTAACTACCAATACGAAAACTTGCCTCTTAAAATGAGAAATCAAGGCTTAATTAACAAAAATGTCTACTCTTTATACTTGGGTAGAGCTGCTGACACTAGTGGTAGCATTTTGTTTGGTGCTGTTGATCACGCCAAATACTCGGGCACTTTATCAACAGTGCCAATTATCAACACTCAAGCCGCATTGGGTTACAACTCCCCAATTAGATTAGAAATCGTAATGAGTCTGGTTAATGTCATTGGTTCTCAAAATATCTCTGTCAGTACTAACAATTATGCTGCTTTGTTAGATACTGGTTCCACTTTATCTTATTTCCCTCGTTCTTTGTTATCCAAGTTGGCAACTACCGTGGGTGCAACTTTTGACTCCAGAAATGAAGTCTACACTATGAATTGTCCTCTGGCTGGTACTCGTGTTCAATTACAATTTAGTGACGTTTCAATTAACGTTCCTTTACAAGCCTTGATGGTTCCTGGTGTCAGATCTCAATCTCAATGTATCTTGGGTATTTTCCCACAACCAAGTACATCTAATTACGCCCTTCTCGGTGACAATGTATTGAGAAGTATGTACGTTGTCTACGATTTGGATAGCTTAGAAATGTCTATTGCTCCTGTTCGTTACACTAATGATACTGATATTGAAATCATCTCTAGAAATGTTCCTAGAGCAACTAGAGCTGCTGCTTATAGCTCAACTGCTTTGAGTTCTGGTTCTGAGGGTACTGCTACAGGTACCGTTAATGGCGCTCGTCCTGCAGGCGGCCCTAGATCCACTAATAGTGCAGGTTCTGCTTCTATTTCTGCTGGCTTGATTGCTATGTTCATGGGTGTTATTGGTCTTTTTATTTTAGTTTAAAATTGGTTAAAATATGATATCATGAGATTTATTTAGTGTAGATTTGATTGAACAGGGTAGTGAATATGGTTTGGTGGATGTGATTGTTTATGAACAGTGCAGACAGCGCAGTCAATCTGATTACTTATGAACGAGTCGTAAACATCATTCAAATCATAAACATTCCTACTCACTCTCAATGCTATTTATGACTGTATTTTTATATAAACGTGAAGAGGGTTGTGATTCTTTGTGCTGGTAATGGGTCTTGACTATTCTGATTTGTTAGTCAATAGTCTTCTTGTTAATACTCTACGTGAGCTCAATCAAAATTAGTAACTAGTTCACTGATAGTCCTAGCATGCATACAATCACAAGCAGTCAACAAGGCTTTCCAATGACACCAAGCAGCCAAAACTACACAACAATGGAAAATCAGATGAGAATGACCCCAGATATCAAAAATGTTTCTTCTTGAATCAACCACACCAAAACGCTCCGGGACTCTTACTGCGTAGAGCACCGCACCACCTATATATATCACCCCTTCGGAAATGACCCAAGGAAGCCCCAAGCGACAGATTGTCTTTTGGATTCCAAAAGTGTAGATTGCAGAGAGAACAGGTAAGGTTCCGCTTAGGCCAAAGATGATAAACATGGTGGTTCTAATGGGACGATAAATATTTGTTCTAAATTGAGGATGAAATGTTACAACCGTGCATAATGAAGCCAATGCCAAAATTATAGTTACAAATGTATCACGAGTTTTAGGCACATCATTGAAACCAAAAGTTCCAATCAGTATCATGGAGCATGCAGTCATCATCAAGATTCCGAAATAGTCACACAGGTTACATACCTTGCATACCTTGGGCGAGTGACACTTGGTAGCATGGAAAACCAGTGACAGCATCAAGCACGTAGTTGCCCCCAATGCAAATAGGAAGAAGGTTTTCCATTCCCAAGCTTCGATATCGGGGTAGTAAGTGTTCAAGTAGATGTAAATGCCTGGGAAAACCAAAAGTCCTGGTATCAAATGAGTGTATATATTAGTTGATTCATTGTGCAAATAAAAGAGTGACTTGAAGCACTTGACGAATGAGCCAGTTTCCTTGACATACCCACTTCGAATATAGTGATTGTCTTGCTGCCAATGGTCCAACTCGTCGTACAAGTGGGTTTTTTTGTCCTTTCTTTGGTGGCGTTCCGCGGTCATAGAGAGAAGTTTTAATCGAAGCCTTCAACGAGCAATGCGGAGATTCCTAATCTAGACTGTTACACAAAACTGGCTCTTAGTACAGGGTCTTTAAGGGTTGTGGATGTTAGCGAAGCTTAAAGGGATAATAGTTTGGATATGACAAGGGAGTTGTTTTAAGATGAATTGGATCAGGATATCATTTCAGAACTTGGCATAGTGTGTAAAGAGTAAGATTTATGGTGTAAGATGACCACTAATACGAATTCATATTTTCGAATCAAGATGGCTTAACGTCTGAACTTGCCAAACTCCTCTATATGGCCAACAGTATTGTAAGGATTTTAGCATCTGCTCATTCTTTCAATGTTGCTGTTTCGCAGGGAATCGTTATGAACAAACCATGTTGTAAGTTGAGAAACAACATGATAAGGAATGATAAGAGTTGTTGAGTGATGTAAAAAGATAGAGGGAAAGTACGTTGAGGTATATGCTTGAATGAAATTTTATATACAGACATCAATCCATCAATCCATTGAATGGCTGCAAAAGAGTATATTACGTTCATTTATACGACAAGATAAATCCATCAATCCATTGAATGGCTGCAAAAGAGTATATTACGTTCATTTATACGACAAGATAAATCCATCAATCCATTGAATGGCTGCAAAAGAGTATATTACGTTCATCTATACGACAAGAGATATCCATCAATCCATTAAATGGCCGCAAAAGAGTACATTACGTTCATCTATACGACAAGAGCTATTTAATTTGGCTCTTGATGAATGTATTGGTTCTTAAAAGATTTGCTTGACTTGAAGAGTGCTTAGAATGGTACACTTGTTACAAATTCACCCTTCAATTAAAAGCTGCAGCGGACGATATCCATGCACTGCACGATGAGATATTTTGCTACAAATATGCTTCATGTGCCTATAATGCACTGCACGATGAATGCACTGTGCGATGGAACTGAATTAGTAGAATCAACAAAAGACTCTAAAACCTATCGATTCACATGACGGGTTTGGGTATCCCGACTTGTGAGCAAGGTATTGCATCTATAGATGCTATCATCAGAATACACATAACGTAGGTTAAGAAAAATATATTGAACTATACACACCAAGATTGGATGTAAACCGAAAAGTTGCGTTGAGTCTAGACGATAACGCATTCCCAAGGGAGGACACCATGAGGGTATTTGTTGTCTTTGTTATCTTTGTTGTTTTGGGAGTTTTGTTGTTGAGCAGCCATGTTTGAATGGTTTTCAAATATGGCACCTTTGGTGGTTTTTATATTCACCTGGGGTCATGATTGGTTGTACGCATACGCAATTGAGCCATCCCAAGAAGGAAATTTAAGCCAAACGTTCTTGAGGTTTTGATGAACGTGTAATTATCCTTAAGTAATATGCAAACGATGGGGGGGAGCAGATTACTGGGATTTTGATGCAATAGATGATTTTTGGCATTGTCTTGAAGAGGAAATGTCCACACTTGACAATGAAAATATGAGTGGCTTACATGGAGGGTAGTGAATTTTTGATAATGGCTAATATATATGGCTTGGATCAATGGCTAATATACATGGCTTGGATCAATGGCTAATAAAACGTTCAGAATAGCATGTTTTTGACTTTGGATTATTCAACACCATTTGCTAGCTTGACCAAAGAAACATCCAAAAAGGGTAAAACTTTTGAAACAAAATGTCAAAACTACCAGAGCTTGGCATAGATCTATGCTCTAGAGATTAAATGAATTCATGCATGTCAGTTTCAAGATGCTTGTACAAACTTTGCAGTATATACTTTTTTAATTTGCAACCATCCGAGAAGATATAATTTTTAATCCAAACACAATTAGGATCTTTGGACGAATAGAGATGAATGATAATATCTGAAGAATTTAATGATAATATCTGAAAAATTCAACTTGGTGTATGATTTCATCAAAACTATTATTTGCACATACACATGTCATTTTACCCACACATCCACCCACACATCCACCCACATATTATTTCATACGGACATGCCAATTTAATATCCCAAAAACTCACACATACGTTCGAACCCAGGTTTTAAACCATCCACCATAGTTTATTTCATTATCTCAAATCGCTATTGATAGTATATTTCATTATGTCAAATCGCTATCGTGTAGATCTTCTTGATTTCGCAATCTCCAAACGTGGAGTCGCGAGCACCATCATTTTCTAATGAACAACCAATACCCAAACGAATACACCTCCCGAAAGGTGGCATCAGATAGCAGCAAATCATGCTACATCTGCTACAAACCCTCAGATACCGTTCTCTTGAACCAAAACAAAAGCGACTTCTTTTACGTGTGCGTGTCCCATTTAGGGGACAATCTGTTTGCCGAACCAATCAAAGAGGACAGCTACCACGAATTGGTTAAAGAAAAAGCAAGCCTTGAGTCTAAGCTAGAGGAATGCCAGAAAAAGTCAGATCTGTTGAAGCCATACATATGGAGCAAGTTGAAGTTGACATCACAAAAGGATGAAAACCAGAAAAAGTACGAAGAGTCCTTGGAGGAGGTCAAGCAAGCCTCCACCAAGTTGGATGAAACCAAAAAAGCTTTGGCTGATTGGAAGTTTAAGAGGTTCGTCTTGCACAAGGATGTGCATGCTGCAAGAGTGAGAGGTCACCTTAGGGTAAAATCCGAGAAGGTTCGTCACGAGAAGGTTAAAGACCCGGCGTTTTTTCCATCCGTTCCAACCTCCAACTTGGAATGATAGATAAGCAGTAAAGTTTTTAGGCTTGGAGGAGGCTGGTACGATTCTTGTTAAGGATTTTTATTTAGCCAATAGAGTTGGTTTGGTTGATGATATTGTTAGAGACAAGAGGATTTTAAATGTGATTTTATGAATCGAGCCCTACCGCTGTTATGATTTACGATAGTGACGACAATAAAAATGTGAAGTGGAAGCTAGGCTTTTGTATGTAGGAAGTAATAAAACCCAGTTGCCATATCGAAAGAGTTATACAAAGAGCGTAACCAATGGAGTTATACAAAGAGCGTCCAATGGAGTTATACAAAGAGCGTCCAATGGAGTTATACAAAAAGAGCTATGATACAAATGGACATGCCAATTACTTCATAACGCTGCTAATTATGAAGCAACATGACAACGAGTGAAAATAAGCGTTTTACGAAAAAGGTGTGTTGAGCCATTCTGGTGCAGCCTGATGCGAACTTTTGATTTGCATTAAATGGCGATTTTATATCGATTTGTAATGAAAGCATGAGATCAACTTACTAGTTGACTTGTACTGGCGACTCAAGATAAAACACAGTCAAATCTTCTACATACAACACAGCATCAAAATTAACATCAAGGTAATTGTCAAATCAGATGGCATGGTTAAACAAGTCACGTACACTTCTCTGTACTATCTATTTAAATAATCAACAGCGAAACTCGCAGTTAAAAGCGTAGAGAAGAAAGACTAAATACATTAACCATGACTTTAAGGAATTTTTCTTGAAAAGGATTTCCATTGATGGCTGGTCTGATTAAACAAAGAGAGGACGGTATATCCAAAATCCGACATGCCTAGCAGCCTTAGACCAATCATTTGAAAGGAAATCCTAATCCACTCAACAACGTTCTGGCCTGCTCATCAGTCCTGGCACTGGTCTTGAAAGTAATATGCATACCGTTCAAGTTTGGAAACAAATCTTGAAAATTTTCGATTTCTGGAAAGTACTTCAAACTTTCAGTATCCAAACCAAAAGTGATATTACCAGTTGAGTCACCAGAGGTGAGCTTTATACCTTCAAAAGTACGAATTCTAGGCAACACCAACTCTGTGAGAGTGCTGACAAACTGCGACATGTCGAGACCAAAGATTTCCACTTTGGCACCACATGGCTTACCTTCTCTTAACTTCCAAGGCAATATGTTCAGTTTGGCGTAAATTTGCTTGGCCTTGACGTTTGTGATTTGGGAAAGTTGGAGACGAGTCAGGATGTTCAACCAAGTCTCTTCCAAGGCGTCCTTGTTGTAAGATTGAATAACAATCAGTTCCAATTTTGGTATATTTTTGTGAGTGATTGGATGTATATCTCTTCTGGCACGTCCAGTTGTCTTTGCCTTTTTCATGTTACGGTATAACTTGTAAGGAGAGTCCGTACCCCAAGAACGGACCTTTTCACCCACAATGACATTACTATCATGAACATAGTTGTGCAAGAGGAGATCGGATCTCAAGGTATGGTTATAATGGTCAACCACACGATCTTGCTCGATTTTGGTTGGCTTGAATCCAACAGATTCGATATCACTTTTGGGGAGAAGTAAGTTTTGATACTTGGGCATCAAAGCGGCCTTGCGCACCTTTACCAAATGATGCACAGGCTCCACAGTAGAGTACCCGGCTCTCTTGGCTGCCGATGTTTGGGAGAAGTTACGAACGAAGTTCATGATTTTTTTCACACCATCGAATGAGGTGCCAAATATTTAGTGCGCACGATGAATTTATGTGTTCTGTAATTATTTCTTTAGTTTAGCGATTACGAGTATTGTTTAATTGATTTCGGAGTGGTTCTATGGGTTATTGGAGAGCTTGAGTTTGGGGTAAGTTTTAGATGTAATTTGAGATGTATAAGAAGATTTTCATCCAAGTATAGTGAATTTTGTGAGAGTATAAGTTGGAGAACAAGTAATAAGTTTATGGATATTGTGGATGTGTACACTTGGTTTACTTTGAGGAGGACAGTTTAAGGTTAAGAATGAATTTGAAAAGACTTGCGGTTTTTAAATCCATCTATATTAAATGTAGTATATGAACCATCCACGAGGAGTTCATTTAAATGGCCAGGAAAGTGAATATTAGGTTGAAAAAGTGGTTTATAATGAAAATCAAACTAACAAAAAGATTCATGGTATTTAGCATATTGGGTTTAAAGGTACTCATACTGCAAAGGTAATCATACCGTCTCTATATTGAATTCAGAGGTGATTACTGTCTCTCATATTTAATTTAGACGTAATTATAATAAACCTGTAATTGTTTCCGATTGCAAGAATTCAAAAGAGTCACTTGGAGTTGACGTAACACTCAATCACACACCCATTACTCATTTAATATAAAGTAATCACTATTTCACTCACGAACGAGCGAACGAGCGAACTCACTCATTCACGAAGTCATGAATTCTCGAACTCATGAACTCACGCAGTGACAAATGAACAAACTCGCTTCGTTCGTTTGTTCTAACTCACTCATGAACTCACGCAGTCACAAATGAACAAACTCGCTTCGTTCGTTTGTTCTAACTCACTCATGAACCCACGCAGTCACAAGTGAACAAACTAGCTTCGTTCGTTTGTTCTCACTCATGAACTCATGCAGTCACAAATAAACAAACTCGCTTCGCTCGTTTGTTCTCACTCACTCATGAACTCACGCAGTCACAAATGAACAAACTCACTTCGTTCGTTTGTTCTAACTCACTCACTCACTCACGCAGTCACAAATGAACAAACTCGCTTCGCTCGTTTGTTCTCATTTTTTCACAGTATCACTCCACCCATAATGAAATTCTCCCTCCCGGATGATATAGTCCTAATCAAACAAGCCGATCCCGTGCTATCCCAGATAACCAAAAACACCATACTAATCAACCCAACCTATACCCCCCCACCAATAACTCCTAAACAGCAACTCCGAAAAGAGCTTTCCCGTTTGGATGCCATCATCACAAAAGTACAACAAATAACGGTAAGCTCACCAAATACACCCCCAACATATCAGAAACAGTACCCGAATTTCATAAAAACCATAGACAATACAATCTCCGAGTCACTCCTGGAGCAGAACAATAGCGTGCAAATTGTCATCCGAAATGAATTAGAAAGACAGAGGTTGGAAAGAGAGCGCATAGCAAAAGAACAGGCCCGTTTAAAGAAATTGAAAGAAGAAGAAGAAAAACGTCGCTTGGAACAGATCCGCTTGGCTGAAGAAAAAGCCAAAGAGGAAAAAGCCAAACTAGAGAAGGCAAAGGCAGAAAAGGAAAAAGCAGAAAAGAAACAAGCTGAAGAAAATGCAAGAATTGAAGCCGAATTAAAAGCCAAAGCTATAGCTGCTAAAAATGCAGCGGAAAAAGCAAAGGCTGCCGAAGAAGCTGAAAAAGCTGCCAAGAAGGCTGCTTCTGAAAAGGCCAAGGCACTGTGGAGTGATTTTGATAAAATTGCTAAAGAACATGAAAAATTTATAAATGATATCAAGGATATTAAAACTAATGTGGTTAACAAAGTGAAGGCAGACCCTGTTTTGAAGAAGCAAGTTGGGATTTTTCGTAGATCAATTAATCCAAAGTTTGGACAATTATCCAATTCTTTTGGACAGTTTAAACGTGTGAATGAAGAAGTGAAAGCATTAGTGGAAAGTACCAAAAGTATCGATTTAGCGTATAGATGGACGCTAAATTACGTGGCAAAGGCTCTTGTTGATCAATCCGAAACTGAAGTACCAGTACAAACAAAGGCAGCTCTTCCTTTGGCAATGTTAGCATATTCTCTTTTAAATACTTTTAAAGAGTTTGAATATTACCTCATGGCACGTTTAGTGAAAAAATGCCCCTTGATAATAGGTTATGTCACTAACATTG
>JAKUAJ010000247.1:10095-21234 GCA_030562865.1 Kodamaea lidongshanica (nom. inval.)
ACGAACGAACGAACGAACGAACGAACGAACGAACGAACGAACGAACGAACGAACGAACGAACGAACGAACGAACGAACGAACGAACGAACGAACGAACGAACGAACGAACGAGCGAACTCAGTCACAATCGTGCACTCACGCACTCACTCACAATCGTGCACTCACGCACTCACTCACGCACTCACGCACTCACGCACTCACTCTCAAACTCACTCTCAAACTCACTCTCAAACTCACTCTCAAACTCACTCACATTCGCGCACTCACGAACTCACGAACTCGCTTCGCTCGTTCGTTCGTTCGTGAATTCGTCTCTAAAAAACATTCTTATACTCTCGCAAAATCACAGGAACTGAAGACGGTGGCAAAACTCCAAACTCCGTCACAACCTTCTTAATATACTCTGGTGGACATAAATCATACATGATATTCAATATATTCAAATTTCTGTCTGATTTCCAATCCTTAAGAGGATGAGCGTTTGGTTCTTCAACTTCTTCAATCTTCTTCTTTTGATTATTTTGCTTCAAAGAAGGTTTTTCGTTATCTTTAAGAAATTGTTCTAGAGAAAAGAACTTTCTTTGAGGAGGAGTTTTTGAGTTTACATCTTGAATTAAATCTTCTGGGTCAGCCAATTCATTATTAGTGACTGAATCCAATTGTACTTTATCTGAGAATTTCACTGATTCACAGCATGTGATAACTGGGATATTTCTTGTATGACACATCATTGCTGTGAATGCGGTTCCCACTCTTGAAACCAATCTTCCATTAGATAACATTGCATTTGCACCTAAAAACACACAATCAACATCATCCAATACATTTGATGAGAGTGAATTGATTAAGACATAACTAATCTTAATGAAATCCTTTGTAACATTGTTAGGTTTATTATCATCAGATTCTTCCATATGAGTATTAACCAAATTTTGTAAAAGTTTCTTACCTTCAAATAAAGGTTTGGAATCAACGATTATTAAGTTGAATTTTTTCTTTTGATTCAAAGCACAATGCTTGAATAACTTCTCCAAAAATGCAGAATGTCCATAAGTTAAGATGGTGGATCCATCTAAAATATCTTCAGATGCATTCGCCAACATTGCTTTATGAGCAACTGTGATTTTGTACTCAATAAAGTCATCAATCTTGTTGAATAAGATTTCTTTGGCTTCGAGTTCAGGTGTATCTATTGATATATGTGAGATTTCTTGCTTTAACCATCTAATGGCGTTACCCATTGACGTTGATAAAGGACGTGCACTTTTCAAATATTCAATTTGAAGAGATAAATGTCCAGTCAAATGTCTTGTCAAAGTGGTATTTGGAGGAGTCTTATAATCTTTAATCACCGTTTTGAAAACTCTCAACATCTTTTCCAATCGTGGAGTTGATCCAACAATTTTAAATGATGAATATTTCAAACTTAATGATAATATTTCAGGGTGTACAACATGAGATATCGTTGGGCTTGACGCATTTCTTTGTTCTCTGGATTCCAAATGACTAAATAGTCTAGGGATTTCTTTAGCTTCTTTATCCTTAATCACCGTTTGAACCAATTGTTTCTTCAAATTGGTATTGGTTGCTTTGGTTTGTTCATTCTTAATCTCAATCTTTTTCTGTGCATTCTGCTCTTGCTCTTCAATACTGATTCCACTAGCTTCTTTCTGTGCTGCTCTCTTGGCTGCTTTTTCTTTCTTTTTCAATTCCTTGAGTTCTTTATTAGAAAGCTTCTTGTCTTCTTCAGGTGTCTCCTTTGGAGTTTCCTTTACCGGGGTGGGTTCCTTTACCAGTGTGGGTTCCTTATGTGTAGCTTCTTCGGCCATATGAATTTTTTTAATTTTGTCGAATCATGCGAAGATGAGTGAGTAGTACTTGAGCGAAGATGAGTAGTACTTGAGCGAAGATGAGTAGAGCGAAGATGAGAGTGAGTACCACTTGAGCAATGTTGAGTGTGGGTAACACTGAATTCAAAGAATGTCCATGAGGTTTACTACAATAAAGATGAAATCACACATACATTGTGCAATGGTGAATATCATAATGTTTAGGAATAATTACCTTTACATTTGACACTTTGACATTTGAATGAAATATGTGCTTATTAAATACAGAATGAACCAGTTTAAACGTTTTCACATCCCCAAACTTAAGTTAACATGATTGAACATTTCGAACTACATACTGATGATGGCATGACTATTGTGAGAATATCAACCAAGACTGACGATTATAAGATTATGGATGGGTCGAGCGAACGAGCGAACGAGCGAGCGAACCGAGTGAGTGAGTGAGTTCGTGAGTGACTGGGGAGTGACTGGGGAGTGAGTTCGTGAGTTCGTGAGTGACCGACCGACTGACTGATCGACCGACTGTGTCAAAAATTGGTTATGCCTAAATAAACCCATGTCTGTGTTATTCACACGATTTACAATTAGTAATCCCAACTCTGTAAACAATGCATTTACACTTCTATTGGGTCAATTCTGGGTGACCAGAAGGTGAAAAATCAACTTGAATGGAGGGACCTTGGAAAATATATAAACTAAGGACCAAAAAGCTCACTCACACTCACAGACTCGCTTCGCTGATGTAATCGATGTTGGGTTTGTTCAACTTTGCCTCGGCTTCTCTAATGATTGAGCCACAAGGTGAGATCTTACAGAAGATTATAGACGAGCGTTCGAGGCTCTCAGGAATGCGCTCATTTCGAAAGTAATCAAGAAGATGGATTCAAAGGTCGAATCTTTTATTTTGGAGACATATGCGAGGAACGTGGCAATGGGCATTAAAGGCCAATAGACATCTCAGGAAGGTTAAGCAACGTTAATTTATCCGAATAGTGCTGCGAAGCAGTACTATGAGTAATATTCTTGTTATGTATACAAATAGTATTGCGACGAATAGTGATATATACTTGTTATGGATACAAATAGTGTTGCCAAGGTATACTAACTTATTATGAAGAGAACTACTTCTCAGCACTCTCTTTGGAGTTTTTTGAGTAGTATACGAATTTACCAATACTGCGAAGCAGTACTACTGAACTCAATTACAGTGGCAGAAGTTGGGCAATATGTGGTCATGAAAACACTGCGTTGCTTGAACAGGAGTAGTGCCCCAATTGAGTAGTGCTGCGAAGCAGTGCTACAAAATGTACGATAACTGAGTAGTGCTACAAAGGTACGAAACTGAGTAGTGCTACAAAATGTACGATAACTGAGCAGTGCTACAAATTTGTGAAGAGAGCATTTTAGCAGAATGAAAAACCTCAAAGACCCGTACACAAACGTTAAAGTTTTAGTGGGCATTGTTATAACAAGACTAAAAAGTAATATACTTCAAGTATTCTAAATAGAAACATCCCAGATATGATCCAAAACTTGGACACAACTTTTCACCCATCAAAGGTCCCTTGGCCCAGTTGGTTAAGGCGTGGTGCTAATAACGCCAAGATCAGCAGTTCGATCCTGCTAGGGACCATTTTTTTAATGGAACAAACCTCCATATTAACCCTAGGGTGTTCTACCTTCTGGATATGTATTTGATTTGCAAAGAGTTGTAATTAGCAAAGCGAGTGAGTGGGTATCGAGTTCTTATGAATTCATGCTGAATTTTATGATGTCAATCTTGTTTCTGTGACTTCTGTGACTTCTATGACTTGTATCAATTATATCACTTGTATCACTTCAATATGATGTAATACTATCACCAGCCAATTCATCAGTCAACGTACATACATTCTTTTGGTATGAGTTGGATTTTTATGAATTCATCACCATTATATTGAAAACTTGACTAAATAAACCTTTTCAGCCATTCTAGATTCAAATACAATCAAATGACTCTTATGTTTCTTCAACGTAGTCTTTAATTATTCCCAAATCATACCTACGAACGAACGAGCGAATAGTGCTGCGAGGCAGTACTATGAGTGCTTGATATTCACGAACGATCGGACGAACGAGCGAACGCACTAGCTTATTCATTCCCGCACTCATTCACTCATTCCCGCACTCATTCACTCATTCCCGCACTCACGCACTCACGCACTCACTCACTCACTCACTTCGCTCGTTCGCTCGTTCGCTCGTTCGTTCAAACGGTACAAGAACATCTAATTAATATCAGATAAATTCAAGTCCCCAATAAACTCTGTACTGCATCCGTTTTTACAGATTTAATTGCAATCACCTGGCTTCGAAAGAGAACGAGAACGAGTGAACGACAAAGTGACCAAAAATCAACTGCGAGTGGACCACCTTGGTAGATCTTTGGCTGCCAAAATATAATAAAGGTGGCCCTTGACTGTGAAAATATAATAAAGGTGGCCACCTTGACTGCGAAAATATAATAAAGGTGGCCATCTTGACGAAAATACAATACTATTATGGTTTGAATGATTTGAGTATGATTTCAATTCTATACATTCAACACTAATTCTATAAGTTCAACATTAATTCTATTCAACACTATCTCTATACATTCAACACTAATTATACACTTCAATGCCAAGTCCAATCCAATATCTTCATATTCTAGACTTTCAACCATTACACACTGATAATAATGTTTTGGTTTACATTGCTCTTAAATGTCATCAGATGCGTTATATAATTACATTATTGCAAATTATCTGCAAAACATTACATAAACTATCGAATCAATCAATACAACCAAATACAGACATTTGACCCTACATTGCTTGTTGGATTTCTGTAATTTGCTAGATTGTCAAAGGTTACTCTTGACGAACCCATATTGATTATGAAACTCTTGATTAAACTGTTACATTGAATTTTTTCTGGATTCCATACCTGTTTTTTTTAACAATCTGTTTCATATTTCGCAACCTAGGCAGTTGGTGTAATCTATTGTACATGAGAGAAGAAGATGTAGATAAAATTATGGTATTTAATAAGATTTTGGTGAGTTCGATTGACCATAATATTCTCTGAGTTTGGAGATATTTTGAGAATAGGTTGTCAGGAGACTTATCACTCGTTGGATCATACATATACTTTGTAGAATCATATTCCGATCATACACCAAATTCATGGAATCATATTCAGATCATACACATAATTCGTAGAATTTTCGTAGAATTCATTCAGATCATACAAATAACTCGTAGAATAATATTCCGATCATACACATAATTCGTAGAATTCAGATCATACACATAATTCGTGGAAACATATTTGGATCACACATAGTATATGTCAGCTTCCACAGGCTAATAGGCTAGAATCTTATGAGATTCTCGGACTAATAGCTATTGGGCAGGCTTTATATTCGGTACAGACAATATTGTCATTACGGTATGACAATTCATACTGCTCTGTGTGAAACAAACGAGCGAAGCGAGTTTGTTCACAATCACGAGCTCGCACTTATGAGCATTCACTCAATAGCTCGCACTCATGAGCATTCACTCAATAGCTCGCACTCATGAGCATTCACTCAATAGCTCGCACTTATGAGCATTCACTCAATAGCTCGCACTTATGAGCATTCACTCACCACCTCGCACTTATGAGCATGCACTCACACACGCACTCACTCGCTTTGCTCGTTCGTAAGTATCATAACAGGAGCCACCTAATATCTATAGATAGCTTCACCCCTCCATCAACCTAATAATTTGTTAATACCGCTTGTCCACTAACCAGGCAGCGCCTATAACTTTATAACGCTAACAGTATACTTGTACTTTGAACAGATATCATATTCAGATCATAAAACGAACGAGCGAAGCGAGTGAGTGAGTGAGTGAGTGAGTGAGTGAGTGAGTGAGTATCGAATTTTGAGTTCGTGAGTGAGTGAATTGCGAAAATGAGTCTGAGGCTGTGAGTTCGGCTGTGAGTTCGCTCGTTCGTTCGTTCGTGAGTCTGATGTAGTGAGTTCGGCTGTGAGCTCATTCGTTTGTTCGTGAGTTTCATTCACCCAACTCACTCACTCTCTTTGTTCGTCTAATCTGATGAACGCAAAAGATTGTGTGTGGTCAACTGGCCATTGACTTGGTCAAATCTACAGAATTTGCTACTCACGAACGAACGAACGAACGAACGAACGAGCGAAGCGAGTGAGTGAGTGAGTGAGTGAGTGAGTGAGTGAGTGAGTGAGTGAGTGAGTGAGTGAGTGAGTGAGTGAGTGAGTGAGTGAGTGCGTGGGTGCGTGAGTGAGTGAGTGAGTGAGAACAGACTCGCTTCGCTGGTTTGTCAGTGAAAATGAGTCTGATGTAGTGTGTTCGGCTGTAAGCTCATTCGCTTGTTCGTGAGTTTCATTCACCCAACTCACTCACTCTCTTTGCTCGTCTAATCTGATGAACGCAAAAGATTGTGTGTGGTCAACTGGCCATTGACTTGGTCAAATCTACAGAATTCGCTACTCACGAACGAACGAACGCACCCTCTCACTCACGAACGAACTCACTCTCAAACTCACGCACTCACGAACGAACGAACGAACGAACGAACGAACGAACGAACGAACACACCCTCTCACGAACTCACTCACTCACTCACTCACTCACTCACTCACTCACTCACTCACTCACTCACTCACGAACGAACTCGCTTCGCTCGCTCGTTCGTTCGCTCGTTGGTTCGTCTACAACATCCCATTGATATCTTCATTATGCAACTATGGTAAACACTCCAGGTCTCTTACTTTATAACTCACCAAAAGCACCTCTCTTCTTTGTAGTATCATATAAACGAACAATCTTCTCTTGATTCAGATTTTCAACTTGAGAAAAAGCAAACCCTCTTTGCTTTTTAATTCTTTGAACTTGTCTAACCTTTCTGATTGCTCTTTGGAACAATTCCATTCTTGGTCTATGATCTTGAATATTATATTTTTGCATTTCTTGAACATGGTGATAACTATCAGGTGCAAAAGCTCTTTTAAAGTATTTCCAAGCAAAGTCACGTAATAAACATAAAGTTGATACACCGAAAACCATTCCCCAGAATGATAAACTAGTATAGGTTGTATTCAATACACCAAGATATTCTTTGGAAACGTTAATGAGTGGAGCTATAGTAGCATAAGCTGGGAACCAAGCTAACCATAAGATTAAAGAACCTGGAATTGCAATTAAAGTGAATTTTGTCCATAAAGTAACAACCAAAGCAGCTTTACCTAAAGCAGTTAAAGTACAAGTAGTATAAACAGCAGTTCCCCAAGCCCAATTATTAACTAATTCTCCACCATCAAGAGCATCCATATTTTTATAGATGAAGATTGAACATAAGAAAATGACTGATGAATGGAAAAATCCATTAACAATCCAACTCCAAAAAATAGTAACATTAAAAAATTTGCGTTCTTGACCAAGTTTATATAATTGAGGATAACGATCCAACAGTCTTGCACTAACGTATTGATCAAACACACCAAGAACGAACGGTGGTAAGACTGTGAATAAAACGTTATAAAAAGTTAAAGTCCATGATTCGATGATTGATTGACCTGAGAAGCCATTAACGAAAACAAACCAAAATTGGGTCATATACAAAGTGATATTCTTATAAAAAGAATATAAAATTGCATTTGAAATACGACGATAAGACCAAGCTCCATGCACTAATAATAACTTGCGCAAGTATTTGAATTGACCAATTGACACATCAGCACTTCTTGCTGCTTGCATACCTTCCATTCCACTTATGCCCACACCAACGTGAGCAGCTTGAATCATTGAAACGTCATTAGCACCATCACCAATAGCTAATAATAAAGATTTTTTCTTTTTACGTTTAACCATCTTAACAACCAAAGCCTTTTGTAATGGTGACACACGACAACAAATGACAGCTTTACACATTGTTCCAAGTTGAATGAACATATCTTCCAAATCAGCTTCCAAAGCAAAAGATAATGAATGACCATCGATAATCAAAGCCAATGAAGAATTTAAAGAATTATCATCGATTCCAAATTGATTACTTTGAATAGCGGCAAGTTTTTCTTTTAAATTCATCATTGTATCATTTTTAGTCTCTTCATTAATGATTAATAAATTCATATCTTCACTTAATAATTTACATGACATTCCAATATTTATGGCAGTTTCTTGTTTATCACCAGTTAATACCCAAACTTTAATACCTGCCTCTTGTAAAGTATGAATTGTTTCAGGTACACCATCTTGAAGTTTATCTTCAATAGCAGTTGCACCAAGTAAAAATAAATCTTTTTCGATAAGTTCAGCTGCTTGATCAAGTTTATCACCTCTATCAGTCATTGAAGTTGAAGCTTGATAATAATGAGTTTGCCATTGTGAATATTCAGAATCTGAAATAATTCTAGATGCAATACATAAAGTTCTTAAACCAGTAGCAGCAAATTCTTCTAAATGACGTAAGGTTGATTCAACAAATGGTTGAGGTTCATCATTAGATAATCTTTCTAAAATCACAGTATCAGCACCTTTACAAAACAATCTAATCATTCCATCAGGACATCTAAATATAGCACTCATTCTTTTTCTTGTTGAATTGAATTCACAAATGTTTAATAATTCATATTCTGAATTTTGTTGAGTTAAGACATTATTAATAGTAACACCTTTTGGTTTACGAATAATAAATTTATAACCCATATCAGTAGCACCTTGAACCAAAGCACCTTCATCTGGAGAAGCTGCTTGATATTTAATTTTACCAGTTGATTCATCAATTTCAGGAATAACAGTATGACAAGTACTTAAAAGAGTAAAAAACTCATTAATAATAGCAGATTGTTGTGAAGAAGTATCAGCTAATTCTTCAAACATTTCATCAAAAGTATGGAAACCAATTTCAATACCACCTTCAATTACTTGAGGATGACCATCTTCTGGAATTTCTTCAGCATAACATCTTCCACCAATAGAACAAGCTTTAAACTCCATAATATTTCTAGTTAAAGTCCCAGTTTTATCACTAAATATATAATCAATTTGACCCAATTCTTCAACTAATGAAGATGTTCTAACTCCACATGGAGTATCTGTTTCTTCATAATACATATCCAAATCACTACTAATCATATAAGCTTGATAATATTTGATAACTTCAACAGTCACAAACAATGAGATTGGTACTAAATTTGAAAACAAGATCCAAAACGTTAAAATATCTCGAAGGAATAATGATGCATAGTTTGTACCTTCCAAATATAAATAAGTCATTTCATGTCCATCCACTTTAGTTTTGATCACATTCCCAATGGTTGAAATGAGTGATAAAATGATCAATACTGAAAACAATGCAATAATTTGAAGGTTAATAATTCTTTCAACGTCAGTTCTTTTAATAGGGGTGGCGGTAGCATTACGCATCAATTTTGTTTCATGACCGGTAAAAATCACCACACCATGAATCCATTGAGTATTTCTTAAAGTGGCACCTCTTAATAATAATTGTTCTGGAGTTAAAGGGATATCTTTAACTGATGAGTTTTTAAAGTTTTTCAAATTACCTTCATAAGTGTATAAGGAAGAATTTGGAGGTTCACTAACGATTTCTGAATTGGATAAATCATTAACAAGATCTCGTGGATTAACCAAATAACTTGTATCATCCAATGATTGCTTGATTTTTAAATTGGTTTCTCCATCCAAATTGGCCGTTTCAATATAACATAACCCTTCCGGTTCAGATGACGAAAGAAGTAATAAATCAGCAGGAAATGGTTCTTCATTCAAGACTTTAACAACATCTCCAACTTGTACTTGAATCCATTTCTTCAAAACAAATTCACCAGTTTGAGGATTCAATACTAACACTTTAGTATTATTTAATTCTGAATCAGCTCTGGCTCTTTTGAAATCTTCCAGAATTTCTTTAAGTGCAGAAACCAAAAGAACAACTGTCAAGGTACCAATGGTGGTGAATCGATTGGTTGGTGACACTCGAGGAACCTGTTGAATCATGGATGTGAATAAAAAGAATAAATTGGCATACTTACTAAACTGTTCAAATAAAAATTTGGGTAAAAATGTAGCAACATTATATTTGGTAGTTGAGATGTAGTTACCAAAGTATCCAAATGACGAGTTTTTACTTTGATCCATTATGAAGATCTGTCTTGGTTCTTTGTTGGAGTCATCAACCAAAGTTTCCCGTCCTCCAGGAAGTTTCAGTTTGATTTTACGGAAGATTTTGCGGATATCGAACTCCGATTCTTTTCTATTTTCGAAAACCTGACTATCGTCCATTGTGGTATAGTCATTGAAGAAGCCTCCTTTGGAATTGGGGACGTCCGGAGTGTTTAGGAGTGGAACTTGTCTATTCAGACTTGTGTAGTCCTCATCATGAGCTAATTGATCTTCAAATGGATCATATGTTCCACGACTCAGGTATGATCTGTTTTGTTGATATGGGTTTTCGTCTGCCAAAAAAAGGTCGTCGTCGCTGGAATTTGTATGCTGATGCTGTGGGTTTTGGGGGTTTGGGGGGTTCTGGGTGTTCTGAGGGCGATGTTGAGTGTTGGGCCGGTGTTCGTTCCCAACAGGGTCCAAATCAATAAGATTAGGCTCAAATCCTTTTGAGTATGACATGGGTTTTTTTGTTTCAAATTCACGAACAAACGAGCGAACGAACGAGCGAACGAACGAACGAACGAACGAACGAGCGAAGCGAGTGAGTGAGTGAGTGAGTGAGTGCGTGAGTGCGTGAGTGCGTGACTGAGTGCGTGACTGAGTGAAAGATCGGTTAAACATTGTGTAAAGATTGTTAAAAGATTGGTTAGATTCTAAAGATTTGGAAGATTGATAAGATTGGTGAGTTTAGGATTCATTGAATGATTAATTAATCATGTTCTTCATGCTCACCTTTCATTTTCGCTTAAATTCAACTCTTTTGTAAATTATCAAGTGTAATGATTAAAGAGGCTTAGATCAACGTACGAGCGAAGCGAGTGCATGAGTGCGTGAGTGAGTGCGTGCGTGCGTGAGTGAGTTCTTGAGTGAGTTCTTGAGTGAGTGAGTGCGTGAGTTCTTGAGTTCTTGAGTTCTTGAGTTCGTTCGCTCGTTCGTTAGTGTGATTACTGATATTAATATCAACGTATCAATCTAGTAATTTTGATTAGCATCAAGTGTAATGAATAAAGAGGCTTAGATGGTCACGTGTGTGGGTTGCAAAGAG
>JAKUAJ010000248.1:0-29874 GCA_030562865.1 Kodamaea lidongshanica (nom. inval.)
GGCGAGTTTACTACTGCTAACAATATGCTGCGAAGCAGGAGCGAGTTCACTAGTGCGAGCAATATACTACGAAGCAGCTCTCACGAGCGGAGCGAGTTTACCAGTGCGAGCAACATTCTGAAAGCAGCTAACACAAGCTCAGCGAGTTCACCAGTACGAACAACATGCTGCGAAGCAGCTAACACGAGCGGAGCGAGTTTACTAGTCCGAACAATATGCTGCGAAGCAGCTTTCACGAGCGGAGCGAGCTCATTAGTCCGAACAATATGCTGCGAAGCAGTTTACATGAGCTGAGCGAGTTCCACAGTAGCAACATCCTGGAAGCAACTTTTACAAGCGGAGAGAGTTCACCAGTAGCAACATCCTGGAACCAGATAACACGAGCGCAGCGAATTAAATAGTGCAAGAAACATCCTGGAAGCAGCTTTCACGAGCGGAGAGAGTTTACCAGTGCGAGCAACATGCTGCCAAGCAGGAGCGAGTTCACTATTGCGAGCAATATGCTGCGAAGCCGCTTAGGAGCGAAGCGACTATTGAGGTAGCTTACCGTCTGCTGCGAAGCAGCTTAGGAGCGAAGCGACTAGAAAGAATAATCGAATGCTGCGAGCTTGCTCCTATTAAGAATATTCGAATGCTGCGAAGCGAGTGAGTTCGTGAGTGAGTTCGTTCGTTCGTGCGTTCGTGACTGAATATCAAGCTCTCATAGTACTTCGTTCGTTCTTGAGTGAGTGAGTGCGTTCGTGAATGAATATCAAGCACTCATAGTACTGCTTCGCAGCACTATTCGTTAGTTCGCTCGTTCGTTCGCTCGTTCGTGAGTGTATTTAAGTTTGAGAGTGAGCTTGAGAGTGAGCTTGAGAGTGAGCATGAGTTAGTGATTTGGTGATTTGGTGACTTCGTTCGCTTGTTCGCTCGTTCGTTTGTTCGTTTGTTCGGTCGTTCGTTCGTTCTTTCGTTCGCTCGCTTGTTCGCTTGTTCGTTCGTTCGTTCGTTCGTTCGTTCGTTCGTTCGTTCGTTCGTTCGTTCGTTCGTTCGTTCGTTCGTTCGTTCGTTCGTTCGTTCGTTCGTTCGTTCGTTCGTTCGTTCGTTCGTTCGTTCGTTCGTTCGTTCGTTCGTTCGTTCGTTCGTTCGCTTGTTCGTTCGTTCGTTCGTTCGTTCGTTCGCTTGTTCGTTCGTTCACTCGTTCGTTCGTTCACTCGTTCGCTCGTTCACTCGTTCGCTCGTTCGCTCGTTCGTATTATACAAAACACACACTATTCAAAGTATTGCTTCGCAGCACTATTCATACAAAACACACTACACTATTCATACAAAACATACACTATCCATAGTACTGCTTCACAGCACTATTCATACAAAACACACTACACTATTCATAGTACTGCTTCGCAGCACTCTTCATCACACTACCTTACACTGTTTAAGAGATAACAGATGATACTGATTTTTCGTTGAGAAAGTGAGTGAGTGAGTGAGTGCGTGAGTGAGTGCGTGAGTGAGTGAGTGAGTGAGTGAGTGAGTGAGTGAGTGCGTGAGTGAGTGAGTGAGTGAGTGAGTGAGTGCGTGAGTGCGTGAGTGCGTGAGTGCGTGAGTGAGTGAGTGAGTGAGTGAGTGAGTGAGTGCGTGAGTGCGTGAGTGAGTGAATATCAAGAACTCATAGTACTGCTTCGCAGCACTATTCGTTAGTTCGCTCGTTCGTGCGTTCGTCAGTGAATATCAAGAACTCATAGTACTGCTTCGCAGCACTATTCGTTAGTTCGTGAGTGAGTGCGTATTTGATGTAGATGTATATTTGATATAAGTGATGTAGATTTGATACAAGTGATGTAGATTTGATACAAGTGATCCATATTTGATTGGTGGCTACTTCATGACATTGTTAGTTATTGATGATTCTACGCCCTGTTTGATATTCAGAAACACTACATCAAAACTCAGCAGCTTTTTGAATGCACACCATGTTCAGGTGGTTGGTTTAGAGCATCCTGAACATGTTGAAATTGCAATCCAACCATCTAGTTTGGCTTTTTGGCATAAGATTTGCCATTTACTTGGGGCAGATATCGATTGGTTACGGTACGAGGTTTACTCATTTGGAAAAGCGAGTAAATTTGAGAACAAAAGTGTCTCGATTATTACACGAGCAAACTTTTATTGCGATACGAGTCTTTAAAGTGTTTTGAGTGAACACTGTCATTTCGTATTTGGTGCGAGCAGTACGAACGAGCGAGCGAACGAACGAATAGTGCTGCGAAGCAGTACTATGAGTGCTTGATATTCACTCACGAACGCACGAACGCACGAACGAACGAACGAACGAACGAACGAACGAACGAACGAACGAACGAACGAACGAACGAACTCAATTCGCTACTCACTCAGTCCGCTACTCACTCAGTCCGCTACTCATTCAATTTGCTACGCACTCACTCACTCACTCACTCACTCACTCGCTCGTTCGTCACATATATAACATCTATATTCATCCCATAGGATAATTTCTATTAAACCTTCACGTTTCCACATATCGTAATGGCTGACATACCCCCCTCCCATATACACTACAATCCTAGCTTCAAGAATACCATCTCCAACCTACAATAAGTTTGAACCCTCCACCAATCGTCCTAACCAGACAAGCCCTACTAATATACCGGTATTTACAGCTAACAGATTATTGTGCTTTTAGTCAGTCACATGTATTGACTTGTGAGCTGAGCGAAACATTAAATTGACGTCTGGAGTAAATTGAGACTTACGAGTGAGTGAGTGAGTGAGCAGGGAAAATGAGTGCGAGTTTGAGTGAGTGAGTGAGTGAGTGCGAGTTTGAGTGGGAGTTCGTTCGCTTGTTCGTTCGCTTGTGAGTACGAGTTTGAGTGAGTTCGTAGCTCGATTTTCATAATCTCTAAACCAACTTCTGTCAAGTTTCGTCGTTCGTTCGTGAGTTCAAAAGATTTCCATGCGAACGAGCGAAGGACTTGGCACTATAATAATAAGGAGGTTACATGATCAGAATAGGTTGAAGCCTTACAATGCTTGTGTTAATAACATCATATATAATGTTATTCATATATTGAGTTTTAAACACGCTTTCATAATCACTCACAGAGCTTCACTCGAATTCCCTACTCACGAACGAGCGAACAAGTGAACGAACTCCCACTCAAACTTGCACTCACTCACGAACAAGCGAACGAACTCCCACTCAAACTTACACTCATTTTCCCTGCTCACGAACTCACTCACTCACGAACAAACGAACAAGCGAACGAACTCGCACGAACTCATTCACTCAATCTGTCAATCACTGACTCAATATCTCAATATCTCACTCGCTTCGCTCGTTCGTTCTATACAAAGAATTCGCTACTCATTCATTCACTCATTCACTCATTCACTCAATCTCTCTCAATATCTCTCTCAATATCTAAATAAGCACATCTTTATGGCAACATCCTGTAAGCAGCTTTCACGAGCAGAGAGATGTGCAACAGATGTGAGCACCAATGTCGCAATATGCATACACGAAGCACTCATAGTGCCATAGTGCTGCGAAGCAATACTATGAGTGCACTCACATGCACTCACGAACTCACGAACTCGCTTCGCTCGTTCGTTCGCTCGCACGAAGCACTCATAGTACTGCTTCGCAGCACTATTCGTCGCAACATTCACGAACTCACTCACTTTTGTTATTCTGTTGATTGGTTAGGTGTTGCTAATGTATATACAAAGGTGTATGCACATATATTTGCAGCCATTCACGCATGCGTAGTTTTCAGCTCTCACGAGGGGAGCGAGCTTACCAGTGCTAACAATATGCTGCGAAGCAGCTAACACGAGCGGAGCGAGCTCACCAGTAGCAACATCCTGGAAGCAGCTAAAACGAGGGGAGCGAGTTTACTAGTGCGAGCAACATCCTGGAACCAGCTCTCACGAGCGGAGCAAGCTGTCAAGTTTTTTGGGCAATGCTGGTTTGGATCCAGCTGGTTCCGATAAGAAACTTCCTTCTGCTTTGCTCGTTTGTTTGAGCCTAACGAATTGGCTACTCACTCAAAAGTTCACTACTCTCTCACTCACTCAAAGGTTCGCTACTCTCTCACTCACTCACTCAAAAGTTCGCTACTCTCTCACTCACTCACTCACTCGCTTCGCTCGTTCGCTCGTTACTAGGACAAACCTTTTGAATGAATCCTGTCTTGTTTGTCTGGAATGTCCAAGTGTTACGTTTTCCTGATAATCGTTTCTAGTTATAAACGTTTTACGTGTTGGATAAATAGGACAATGATACATTCCAAGTGAATGTACAATGCGAGCTTTCTTGACTGAGGTGACCAATCTAACACGTAGAGCCATCACTGAAAGCAATAAGCTTTAGTGGCTTTCTGATAACAACAATAACTTTTATGAGAACAATACTATTAAATTACAAACCGAGATGGATGGCATCACCCACTGCGTATATCCAATCAAATACAAGCGGAGCGAGTTCACCAGTGCGAGTAATATGCTGCGAAGCAGCTTTTACGAGCAGAGCGAGTTAACTAGTGCGAGCAACATCCTGGAACCAGCTTTCACGAGCAGAGCGAGTTAACTAGTGCGAGCAACATCCTGGAACCAGCTTTCACGAGCGGAGCGAGTTCACCAGTAGAAACATTCTGAAACCAGCTCTCACCCAGCCAGTCCGTTAGTAGAAGCAACATCCTAGAACCAGCCCTCACCGAACCAGTCCGTTAGTAGAAGCGACATCCTGGAACCACCTCTCACGAACAACATTCTTGAAGCCTCATTAGTACAAACATAGCGATCAGCTTCAGGTAAAGAACCAACCATCTGATATCATTATTGTCCAATTAGATATCGCTTATTCTTCCGAAACTGTGCTAGTCTTGGCCCAATGTCATGTCCAATTGAACCTCACGTATGCTTGTTGGCCAAGTTGATCAACAAGAATAAAGAGTGTAAAGTCATTGGAGGGAAGAGATTTGATACCTGCGAAGCCAAAAATCTTGGTTGCATTTTACGAAAAGGATATACTAAAGATATTATTGCATGGGATTGATGTAGTGTAACTGAGTAATGTGGAGTGGTTGCTATAAATTTTGTATAAATTATACTCAAAACATGTTCTTGAAGTGTTCATCTTCTTGACGTGTTGGCCCCCACTGTACTGCAAACGATAAAACATTTATCATAGTACTTTTTGTGTAGACAAAAAGTTGTTCCCTTGAGGTAAGAAATATACTCAGGTGGTTAGTTGGTTGAGAGTAGTTGCCTAGTTGATTGAGAGTAGGTGCCCTATTGGTTTGTTTCTGTGGTGGTGGTCAACTTTGATGGGAATGATTGAATGAGTCTTCAAGATGTCAATTACTATGGAACTAATTTTCCAGAGCGATATCAATGTGTAGCTCTTTATTGGGCTCAACTAGGATGACGATAAGAAAATCACACTTTTTTTTTATGCACACCTTACGGTTGGTGATCTCACCATAAAGGTCCCTCTTCAAAAAATGATTCCGCCCAGGATCGAACTGGGGACGTTCTGCGTGTTAAGCAGATGCCATAACCGACTAGACCACGCAACCATTTATACGAAAATTAAAAATCCACATATACATGATGGCAAGCTCTCATGCTTGATATGTCTTGCTAGGAGACTTGTACATTGCTCGTTCAGCTGGAACTGTAGAAAACATCCCATATATGACCCCTTGTTATAATATTACCATGTTGCAAAATATCAGTTTGGGTGAAATTTGACAAAAATGTCAAGATATCAACCAATGTCTGTAAGATTGTCATGTAAAGTAAAGAAGAAAGAATAATGTAACAGTGAGAATACTCTGTTTGGAATATCCTGTAAGGAATACTTTTGGCAAATCTTATAAAGATTCTCTACTCAAGATGGTAAAACTTGTGATCAACCCATCATTTCACACCAATCACTTGATTCATTGGGTTGGCAGTCACTAATGATTCAATATTCCTACACATGATTATTTGATTGCAAAATGTTTGAAACAATCCAAAATGGTTATATTTAGCACGATTATGCAATACCGGTTTCAGAGTACATGGGTTCTCTGTCTATGGTATAGAGTGAGAGTGAGAGCGAGTGAGTGAGAGCGAGTGATTGAGAGCGAGCGACCGAATAGCGATTTCTCTCATACAAGTGAAGCTAATCGAGCGAGTAGCGAATGATTCAAATCACTTTTACAATGTTGAGTTTGGGATGGTTGTATCCACTCACGAAGCTAAAGAGTGAGATGAATAAAGTGCGCACAATACAGTACACTTTTCGTGAATTGAGATCGATTGATATGGATGTGGATTGAATTGGATTGACTTGATATGAACTAACAGATTGACATAATATACTAATACGGAGTAGAAGAATACATTGTGATTGTATAAAACCGTCAAGTGGTATTTCTCAAGATTAGGTTTCAAATCATGATTGGAGCTTTTGAAAAGAGGGGGGAGTGATTGCGATGGTATGCAACAAAGCTGAGTATAAAGCTATGGGAAATTTGTTGTAGATGCACATTGAAATATATGATCAACAAGTTTAATGTATTTATAAAACGACTGTGTTGGTGGTATACTTTGAGCGAAGTGAGGGAGTGTGAACGAACAAAGTAAGTGCGAGTGCGAGTTTGATTGACTGAGTCAGTGTGTGCAAGTGCGAGTTTGATTGACTGAGTCAGTGTGTGCAAGTGCGAGTGTACATGCGAGTGCCAGTCTGCGTGTGCATGCGAACCAGTCTGCGTGTCAGGGCCAGTTCGAAACTAACCTCCCAGAACGCCTATGCCCTATGGTTGGACAGTTCCACTATATCAGTTTGTTTCCACCAAACAGAGCAGCCGATACACTACACATCATATTGAATGGTTGTATGGTTTTGAGGATTCCTAGCTGACAAGTTATGGCCTTTAGAGCTTTAGCTTAGATATTTTAAGTAGGTTTGGAGTTGTATAAAATGAACAAGAGAGTACATGAGTATTGATTCTGATAAAGCTGAATATCTAATGCAAAAGTATACATTGGATATTCCGAGGTTGATTTATTGTCTTTTCTCATTAGTTTGCTTTAGTTTAAATTTACTCTTTCGTTAGCACTCCCTTGATCATTGGATGGCTGGGAATATACCAGCAAAGGAGCGAAGCGACCTAACAGAACGAATAAACTGCTGCGAGCAAAGCGACTTGATAGAACGTATAAACTGCTGCGAAGCAGCACAGGAGCGAAGCGACCTCACAGAACGAATAAACTGCTGCGAGCAAAGCGACTTGATAGAACGTATAAACTGCTGCGAGCAAAGCGACTTGATAGAACGTATAAACTGCTGCGAAGCAGCACAGGAGCGAAGCGACCTCACAGAACGAATAAACTGCTGCGAGCAAAGCGACTTGATAGAACGTCGCCTCTGCGAAGCAGCACAGGAGCGAAGCCACCTAACCGAAAGTTCAAATAGAACGTGTAAACTACTGCTAATCAACATTACTCTTACATCCCTAACACAACATCTTGTACACTGTCTTGCTGCGTTTGTCTGATTACTCATCTGAACTAAAAAGTAAAGCATAGATATCAATGTAAAAGTACTGTCAAATCTAGCTTTAATATACCGGAATGGCTAACAGTAACCTACACACATTGTGGTGTGGTTATAATATAGAACAAGATTCGGTATGCAATATCGTATGGTTTCCATTAGAGTTTTATATTTGGTTCAACACAAGAGTCTTGAATCATAAAAATTACTTTGGTGTACATACATTCGAATATAGTTGAAACTGGCTCATTCAATAGCTTCGTACATTAGGTTGAAGAGTTCCCTATGATATTGCTTACTCACACTCCTCACTTGTAAACTACTTGTAATGACTGCGAAAAAGTAAATGCGAGCAAAGGTGACTCTTTACCATAGAGCCAATCGTATCAATTCAATAGTTTATTTTTGCTTACAAGGTTACAGTAAAGAGAGAAGGTTATGCAATAGAGAAGCAGACTATAGAAGAAATGGATTGATTGAGGGAGGGTGTAAGGTTTAATAGCGACCTTATTCACACAGAACTACTCACAGAACTCACTCACAGAACTCACTCACAGAACTCACTCACAGAGCACACTCACAGAACTCACTCACAGAACTCACTCACAGAACTCACTCACAGAACTCACTCACAGAACTCACTCACAGAACTCACTCACACAGATATCTCACAGATATCTCACAGAAATCTCACTCACTCGCTTCACTAAGCAGAGAAATGACAGAGCGTACCAAGTTACCAAAGACCAGTACCGCAACAATGTGATACTCAGATACTCTCATTTTTTGGCTTTATCGTTAGTGCCTTAGTTGGCTCAGATGTGGTATGAGATTTACACATATAAGCTTTGCGTAAATTTGGTACCGCACAAGAAGTCCACCATCAAAGAATATTTCCAGGCAAGATTTTACCACAGAGTGACACAGAGTGACACAGAGTGACGCAGAGTACAGAGTGACGCAGAGTACAGAGTGAGTTGAAAGTTATGATTTTCTGTGTAGCTTGTCTCGATTCACTTTGACATTGTATTATAATAGGTTTGTGGTATATCACTAGACGAAGAGAGCTCATTTGTCTATTGTATGTGTTGTGTGTGCCGAAACGATATCAGATGATTATAAAAAGTGAACAAACAAGACGAGTCAAGGATCAGTTAATTGAATTGATTAGTATATGCAATTGACCAATCATGTATATGCAGTTGACTAATCATGTATATGCAATTGAACCATAAGTACTCACAATGCATCAATTGCAAAAACTATCAAACTAGATCATAAGCGCTTGCAAAGGCCCCTACCGCAATAATAAACAATACTAGACGAACAAAAATCAGGTGATGAATGTAATGTACAATTCTTTAAAGTTTAGCATGGAAATTACATTCAGTATTCGAACACACGAGCGAAGCGAGAGTGTGAGTAGTGAAGTGATGGAGCGGGCAAAGTTTTGATCAAACGAGCAAAGTGAGTGAGTGAGTGAGTGAGTGAGTGAGTGAGTGAGTGCGAGTTCATGAGTGCGAGTTTGTCATCACTGCCCTTGCACCTTATGATGGGCAATACTTACAACCAATGTGTTTATGTTTATACGTTCGGTTAGGTTGCTTCGCAGCAGTTTATACATTCTGTCAAGTCGCTTCGCAGCAGTTTATACATTCTGTACAAAAGCCAAGTGGTATCACATTTATGATACGACGCATGCGGTCAATATATAAAGGCTAGGTACTGCCCTACAAATGGCGGTAAAGAAATTGATGTGTGTACATCTAAATGTACTCGGTTCAAATGTACTCGGTTCAAATGAAGTTGATTTGTCATCATTTATTAACCATTAAATAAAACCAGCTCTGGGGAACACTAGGCGACTCTTATGAACTAATAAAATGTTGATTGTTCTTGTTCAGTTCCATTTTGATAATAGTGATCTAGACAGTCAATACCAATTCCTCTCTTACATGAATTTGATCTGTTTAGTTATATACCTCGTCAACCTTTACATTGTCCCAAGTGATTTTTTGTAAATTGACTGCAAAACTAATACCAAATTGACAGCCTGAATTCTTGGAACGAGCACAATAGACGTAAGGTGTTTAAGATTGTAAGAGAGAGAGAGTATAGTTTGACAAGTGAGTAGCTTTCGAAACACCTCGATACCAAGAGTTTCAACTCGACATCAAGAGTTTCAACTCGATACCAAGAGTTTCAACTCGACACCAAGAGTTTCGCACTCGATACCAAGTCTTTAGAGATTCTCATTCGAGACTCTCGGATAATTTCAGATACCAACTCTCACACCCAAACTCGCTACGCTCGTTTCTCGTTTTCTACGCTCGTTTGGTACTCCCCTCCTTTTTTAAACTTTACCAACAACTTTAAAGTTCACCCCATAAGCCAGGACAGTGCTCATGATTAAAGCATAACTGGCTTGAGAAACTCTGTTTTAAAAATAGCAACAACTAAGCCTTTTAGCAGGAGTGACAAACGGTTAGTTTGACATTATCAACAGGCTTAGTTGATAGGGATGACAAGATAACTTTGCAGCGTTTATTCGAATGAGCCGCTTCGCAGCAGTTTATTCGAATGAGTCGTTTCGCAGCAGTTTATTCGAATAAGTCGTTTCGCAGAAGTGTATGCATTCGGTCGCTTCGCTCCTGTGCTGCTTCGAGCGGCTGGAACTTTTAACGTGTACCCACTAAAACACTCAGCATTCACCCAAATCAATAAAGACTTCGTGGCCAAGTTGGCTAAGGCGTAAGACTGTTAATCTTAAGATCGTGAGTTCGACCCTCACCGAGGTCGTTTTTTGACTTCACTACGAAGCGTTTAATAGTTAAACTGGTTAAGTTTGATTGTCATATAAAGTACATGTTGCTAGAATGGTGATTATTTCTCTTGGAGTTTGTATAGTATGGGTAGGAATTTGTTAGGTTGCATAACAAAATTCATTTTGTTAGTTGTCACCTCATGCAACCCATATTTAATAATCCAATGAACCAAAGAGATGGACAAACCTATAAAGATCCGTACCGCAATAATGTAACTAAGCTAAGGCAGGTCAACGCCAAGGCAAAGCCAAAGGATTACCCCTCTGAAATCACCTCCTGCGATTGATTGGTTATACTCGGGAATGTCATAAAGAAGACAATCAAAGATTGTTGAAGAGCTTGACACATATTGATTGAGATGGTTTATCAAGTAATCAGATTCGGAGAGCTAATCAAGTAATCAGATTCGGAGAGCTAATCAAGTAATCAGATTCGGAGAGCTAATCAAGTGACATTCAGATGGACCTATCAGAGTCGTATTCAGAGAGTGAGATAGTCACATTCAGAGTCCCAGATAGTCACATTCAGAGAGTCAACTTTAATGTCCAGACAGAGCCAATCAGATAATTAGTGAAATAGTTTAATCAGAATCAAATCCAAAGAGTCAACTCAAATGGACATCAGACTTTGGTGATGAAATGATATCAAATTGTTGGGTTAGTCAATCATAGTTATGTTGAATAAGCTAAGAACTTTCAATAGCCAAGTTGGAACTCACGCACTCGCTGTTCGACTCAAATGGCGAATATGATAATCAGGATATCACTCTGATAATAAGGAGCTCAGTAGATATTCAGAAATGAACAGTTCAGGAATCATATGACGGTACATTATGGTTATTCAGGTATCATCTTAAAGCAGTCATATTAGCTTGAAGTAGTTGGCTGTCAAATGGAGATGTTTAAGTAGCTGAAGATATGAGTGATGAGTATTAGGTATAGCTCGTAGTGCCAAGAGTGTATGCTTGTATAACTCGTCGTGTAAAAATCAAGAGTGTATGTGTGTAGCTCGTAGTGTGTAGGAGTGTATCAAGAGTGTAAGCTTGTATAACTGGTAGTGTACAAATCAAGGGTGTATGCTTCTCGGTACAAATCAAGAGTATATGCTTCTCGGTACAAATCACTCGCTTTGCTCGTGATTTAGAAGTTGCAATACTCTACCAAACTCCCTGGCCCTTGAAACAAACAACCTCTGTCGTTCCATCAACTTCTCCGTTTCCGCGATAATCACCTCATTCTCCTTCTCCAAGTCTCTCTGCATACGTTTCTTCTGCTCCCAAAGCAGGTCCAACGACACATGCTCCTCCTTGTCATCCTCGCTGGTCTTGCCAAGTCGCAGGGATTCGCTGAGCTCATTCAATTCAAGGATTGCTGCCTCCAACTCGTAGAGTGTAGAGGACATCAGAATCTTGTCAAGGTATTTTGTATGGTCATTCTTTGATTGGTCCATCTTTCGAGCCGAAGCCTTCTTGACAGCTGTGCGTAACTGCCTTTGGAGCGTTCTGATTGTTGGGAAAGAGACAGGTTGGTTGTTTGCCTTCTTCAGCTCACCAAATTGGGTTTGGATCATCTCCCATTTGCTTGTCTGGGACACGGAACGGTCACCAAGGTATTTGAATGGTTTGACTTTGGTGATGAGATAGAGGATTAGTTTGATATCGGTAGAGGAGAGCTTGGCTCGGGTGATGATTTTGACATTGGATTGCATATACGGACGAGCGAACTCACGAACAAGCGAACGAGCGAAGCGAGTGAGTGAGTGAGTGAGTGAGTGAGTGAGAGCGAAATTTTGACTGAATGAGTGAGGTGAATCAGATTATGTGAGTAGCGATATCACAAGAGTTTAACGAACGAGCAAAAGGTGAACCACTTGACATGATATACAATTGACATGATATATGATTGACATATGATTGACATGATGATTGACATACTTTATTATATAAGCATTGTTAGGTTCGTATACACATCCTTCATGAAATCCTCCTCTTTATATACTCTCCACATTAAATAAATTACATAACTCATTAGCCTGTCCACCTCATCCTCGTCTAATACACTGACGTAATTACTTAGTCAGAGAGATTTGTTAGTGTTTATTAACCCCCAATACCTATGTATACATTAAAAAGAACCATCTCCAAATCGTGCTCATCATCACGCATTTGCTATCAGTAGGTGACCTACTAATTCTCATGACTTATTTTGTAACTTCTTCCAGCGTATCACCTGTGTAATACTGAAAAAAAAGAACAACACATTAGTAATCTAGAACAACTATGTAAGCAATCTGGAGCAACTGTGTAAGCAATTTGCAGCACCTTCGTGACATTGCACCTTGCGAACGAACGAGCGAAGCGAGTGAGTGCGTGAGTGAGTGAGTGCGTGAGTGAGTGCGTGAGTAAACTCTGTGAGTGAGTGAGTGCACGGGTGCGTTCGTCGTTCGTTCGTGCCAATATATGATTGCCAACATGATTACGATTTATAAATAATGAATTAACCCAGTAACTTGCTCTAATCATACGATTCATTTGACTATGCTTGATCAAAGAAGTCAACTTTTAATGAATGTGGTTAAAACTCTCATTCGTACCCATACCTAAAGTACCATCTCCAAACTTGCTTTACAAAGGCAAATAATTCAGTTCAAAGAACTACCAGAATTATTAACCATTGAGAACAAATACACTCAACGTACGATCGTGGTGTCACTGTTTGGATTCACATTCATCAATATATTGATGTACTTTTTTTGTATAAAATTATTGGATTCATAGGAATTGATACTACGCTCACTCATCAACTACGCTCACCAACTACGCTCACCAACTACGCTCACCAACTACGCTCACCAACTACGCTCACCAACTACACCCACTTAATACTCTCACTCACTCACAGCACTGTTAGTTGTAATTTCAATACAGCACTCATAGTACTGCGGTGATGAAATTCAATGAGTATTGAGCGGACTCAAAGTCAGTTACAATCTCGCTGCGGTCGATTGTATGTGAGAGTCTTTTACAATCTCGCTACGCTCAATTGTCATTGTATGTGAGAGTGACACTTTTACAATCATATTCTTATATCATACTATTTAGATCATAATCTATTTATCATATAAATCGCTAGTGCTATTCCACATTTCACTCCCTCACTCACACTCACTCATAAACTCATAGAAATCTCTTTCGTTTGAGCTTACTCACAGAAATCTCACTCGTTTGAGCTAACTCCAGAAATCTCACTCGTTTAACTCACGCAGTCCAAACTCGCTTCGCTCGTTTGCTCTCACTCATTCATTTCTTTTGGTTCGGGAGTATCCATTACTCGCAATCGTTATACTGCTTTGGTCGTTATGCTGTTTTGCAGAGAAAATGTGCTGTATTACAACAATCTTTCTCGCGTTGCTCGTTTTGGTGTTTTGCAGCCATTTATGAAATATATATTGTAATTATAATACTCACTATGCTGATCAAGAAAAACGTTTGATCCTTTTTCTCAATGATAGGCTTTCTTTGGACGAACGAGTTCGCGAGTGCGTGAGTTCGTGAGTGCGTGAGTTCGTGAGTGCGTGAGTTCGTGAGTGAGTGCGTGAGTCAGTTCGCTCGTTCGTGAGTGCATGAGTAAAAATGTGAACATTATGATACTGAAATACTTTGTAATACTGTGTAATCCTTGGTGATACTGTATTACTTGTTTTTGGAAATCTTTACAATTAAAGCTTCTTGGGTAAACCAAACTATAAGCTCTACATATAGATTAAAAAGTGTCGCTCATTCAAGCACTCACGCACTCACGAACGAACGCACTCAGTCAGTCACTTTTTGTCTCTCACACACACACTCACTCACTCACTCACTCACGCACTCACGCACTCACGCACTCGCTTCGCTCGTTCGTTCGTTAGTTCGTTCGTTCGTTCGTTCGTTCCCAATGGACTGAAAATTGCCCAATTGATAGAGATAACCCATTTTCCGATCTTTAAGATTATCAAAAGTTTGATTGAATGTGTTATGGTCTTTGGCAATTATAAAGTTGTATAGCAAAGACCCGTACCGCAATATTTTGCTTAATCACAGAAGTGACCCAGCTTGTTTGCAAAGTCCATAGCCATATGCTTGGCAAATTGTTAAATGTAGGTACGCTAACATTTCCCTAAAGCCTTGTAACTTTAATGTAGGTACGCTAACATTATTCACCTTCTTTGTGGTCTCAACGCTCTATGTGCCGCGAAATTATTGTGTACCTCTAGAAGGAAACGAGCGAAGCGAGTTTTATCACACTCACTAACTTTGTTCGTTCACACACCTTCGCACACACACTCTCTCAATCGCTCGCTCAATCACTCGCTCAAGTACTCAATCATTCAAACGAACGAACGAACGAACAAACGAACGAACGAACGAACGAGCGAACGAACGAACGAACGAACGAACGAACGAACGAACGAACGAACGAACGAACGAACGAACGAACGAACGAGCGAACGAGTGAGCGAACGAACGAACGAACGAACGAACGAACGAGCGAACGAGCGAACGAGCGAACGAACGAGCGAATGAGCGAACGAGCGAACGAACGAACTCACGCACTCACACACTCACTCACTCACTCACTCACGCAGTCCTCTCACTCACTCACTCACGCAGTCCTCTCACTCACTCACGCAGTCCTCTCACTCACTCACTCACTCACTCACTCACGCACACACTCACGCTCTCACGCACGCACGAACTCACGAACTCACGAACTCACGAACTCACGAACTCACTCACGAACTCACGCAGTCCAAACTCGCTTCGCTCGTTTACTCTCTCTCACTCACTCACTCACTCGCTTCGCTCGTTCGCTCGTTCGTTCTCGTTCGCTCGTTCGCTTGTTTCAGACTGTTAACCCAAGCTACAGCGCAAATCTTCCACCTTGCTTGGCAAACACACACGGCATTCAGATATGCACAGTACCTAATCATTAGTTGTACTGCTGCAAAAATTGCCATTTTGGGCGGTAAACGAGCATAAACCGCCCATAGTAATAGATAGTCCATCTTGTCTGCAAGGGGAGTATAAAGTAAGGTGGTTCTCCTGCATCTGTGTCATTATCGTCAGCAACCATTCATATTCTGGATATCTTTATATGGTGATTAGACTCATGCCTGCTGGATCCATAAAGCCGAGGTTGCAGTCGATGTCCCAGGATGATCATTCAACCATCTATACACCCTCACGTGCTCTTGCAATCTTCAACCATTTGTTCGTTTTGTATGACGTATTTTGAAATGCACCAAATGTAAACTCCTGTGCCTGGCGATGATATGCAAAGGAACCCCCAATTAATTCATGCGAATTTACTCGCTTAGCTCCATGAGCTGATTCAAACGCCCGTTTATTTAGATTACCCAACCTTCGTCATGTGCCAACTCTATAAAAGCTTAGTCGTTTCCCCCTATCTACATCAAACCTTACACTCGTTATAATGTTCACTAAAAACATCTTGGTTTTGTTGGCCACCTTCTTCTTCAACTCTCTCTTGTCTGCTGCTTTCAACTTGAATGCAAACAACAATGTCGTTGTTTACTGGGGTCAAGATGGTCACGGTACTCAACAAAGATTAAGAAACTATTGTTCCAACTCCCCAGCTGATGTACTTGTTCTCTCCTTCTTGGACAGTTACCCCAAGATGGACTTGAACTTTGCTAATTCCTGTGGTGGATCATACACTGGTGATGGAATTTTGAAATGTACTCAAATCCGTGATGATATCAAGTACTGTCAATCCCAAGGTAAGAAGGTGTTACTTTCTCTTGGTGGTGCCACTGGAAACTATGGCTTCCAGAATGATGGCCAAGCTAAGCAGTTCGCACACACCTTGTGGAACAAATTCGGTGCGGGTTCTGGTGATAGAAACAGACCATTTGATGACGCTATTGTCGATGGTTTCGACTTGGATATTGAAAACTATAGACAAACTGGTTACACTGCCTTTGCTAAGGAATTGAGAAACTTGTTCAACAGTAACAAATCAAGACAATTCTTCTTGACTGCTGCTCCTCAATGTCCATTCCCAGATCAATCCGTTGGTCAAGCCCTTGCCAACGCCTACTTTGACATGCTCTTTATTCAGTTCTACAACAACTATTGTAACTTGAAGAACAATCAATTCAACTGGAACACATGGGTCAACTTTGCCAAGACAAAATCACCAAACAGAAACGTCAAATTGTTTGTTGGTTTGCCAGCATCCGGAGCTGCTGGATCTGGTTACGTTGGTGCCTGGACCGCCAAACAAGTCATGGGTCCTGCTGTGATGAACCACCATAACTTTGGTGGTATCATGTTGTGGGATGCCGATATTGCATGGAACAACAAGAAGGATAATGTTCACTTTGCCCAACAATGTAAGAATATTGTTAATGGTAGAAACCCAACCAAGCGTGAGGATGAAGAAACTGGTGAGGCTAAAGAAAGTCTTGGTGAGGCTAACGAAACTCTTGGTGAGGCTGAAGAAACTCTTGTTGAAGCTAAAATTACAATCTCTAAAGACGAGGTTCCAACAACTCTTGTCACTATTAGAGCTACTCAAACTGCAGAGCCATCTGTATAGATCTTGTGTCATCATGATTGATTGAATAACGCAGATTACCCTTGATACCCATTGTTAATGCAATACATATAATACAAATGAGTAGACTGTACACCATAAAACAACCTTGTTAAATATCAAGCTTTGGCTTAATACAGGATTCACATTACGATAGATGTCCCAAAAAAACTGATTTATGGCTTGATCACTCACTCACTCACTCACTCACTGCGAAGCGAGTTTACTAGTGCGAGCAACATCTTGGAACCAGCTCTCAGCTGCGCGAGATCTTTATGGCACCATCCTGGAACCAGCTCTCACGAGCGGAGCAAGCTGTCAAGTTTTTTGGGCAATGCTGGTTTGGATCCAGCTGGTTCCGATAAGAAATTTCCTTCTGCTTTGCTCGTTTGTTTGAACCTAACGAATTCGCTACTCACTCACAGTTCGCTACTCAATCTCTCACTCCAAAGTTCTCACTCACTCACTCACTGCAAGGTGAGATTCCCAAGTTGACTGATGGATGTGAGTTCCATTATCTTGTCGGCAAGTACAATACAACGTAGTATGAGCACATTAGACTGGTTGGATATTCCCCCTTGTAGGCTTTGACGACTGATACTTGTTTGGAGACAGCAATGATGATTTTTGAGTCGTTTGCATGAGTAAAGTGTGTAATCATCAGAGAGCCAACGGAGTAACTGCCCGTGCAAACAACCATTTTGTTTGTCAAAGTAACCTTGGTCCTGAAAGCATAAAATAATCACCAAGCTTTATGAAAACCAATATCAGCAATTTGCAAGCTGAAACCAAAACTTGGCTAACTTGGCTGTTGACGAAGAAAAAAATACCCATACGGACATACGGGGTTCCTTGGTAAAGTATTGCAGCTTTTGGAACAAAGCTAATAATTATCATAATGTATTAGCTGCAATCGTATACCTGTGTATTAACAATCATATACCTATGTATCAGCAATCACATAGGTGTCCCATGTATTAACAATCATATGTGTCCATTGTAATAAATTCAAGAGGCTTGTCCCTTTGATATTAATAGCCATTGTTTAACCCAGTTTAAAAGTTGTATTTTGATTAAAGCTAGTTGTGCTCCGAACTTGTTCACCTTTATTGTTGGCAGCGAAATTGAATGAGCAAATTAGTATGCATTTATTGCTGCTGTTCAATTTCAAAGGCACGATAATACGTAAAAGTATGGATATGTCGACTTTGTTATGCCACAATTCAATTAAACTTGTTAACGTTATTCAATCTTAATACAATGAATGAGAATTGTATACGTTAAGATTCTATGAATTCAACAGTGATAACACTCACTCACTCACTCGCTTCGCTTGTTCACAAACTTCTTAGAGAGGAAAACCAAAGATTTGATTAAAAGTATACAGTTTAGATGATATAGTGAATGTGATTTTTGAATCCGAGAATCAAAACATCATTGAATGTGTATATCAATTAGAGTGTCCAGGAAAACGTTTGCTGATTGTGACAGAATGAGTGTAGATGATGAGGAATGTTCAAGTGAGATTTCCAAGGGTCCCTTCTTGAGAATTGGTTGCAAAAGTTCAAGTGAGAATTCTAAGGGTCCCCCCTTGAGAATTGACTGCAATCCAAACAATCAAATTAAAGTATGAATGATGAAATATGGACATGAGTATATAATTGATAAATGAGTATAGGTGTATATGAATCTACATACGTGAAAATATAAGCTATGAGTGAATATATGAATAATATGCTGTTTTGGTAAGGTGAGATTTAGTGATACCTAGTAGGGATAACATAATCTCACAAAGAAGCATAGCCACAGAGCTGTCATTGAGTGCAGATCAATTGGAATTGTGGTGTCTTGTACACAACTATTTAGGTGGTTATCATGCATTGACAACCACAATTTCTATCATGAATTTGATAAACTCCAACTTAAAAAACGAAACTGGCAGATTAGATTGAGTATAGATTGAGTATATATTGAGTATTGATTGAGTATAGAATTCGCCACTCACTCTACTCGTTCGTTGTATTAAATTCGCTACTCACTCTGCTCGTTTATTAGTATCGATTTAATGCATACTAATAAACATCACAACCTGATACCGTGCTACCGTATGAGTGAGTACGAGTGAGTGAGTAGCGAAAATGAGACTGAGTGAGTGAGTAACGAAAATGAGACTGAATGAGTGAGTAGCGAAAATGAGACCGCTCGTTCACTCGTTCACTTGTTCGCTCGTTCACTCGTTCGCTTGTTCGCTTGTTCGCTTGTTCGCTTGTTCGCTCGTTTGTTCGTTCGTTCGTTCGTTCGTTCGCTTGTTTCACCCCCATTTAGCCTAAACCAACTTACTAAGCTTCTTATACGTGTACCAGGAAGTTATAAGCTTGAAACCCAGCCAGGTTGCACTAGATTGTCTTGATGGAATTAGCTAATTAAATTGATATAGATATGAGTGAGGTGAGATATGAGTGAGGTGAGATATGAGTGAGGTGAGATATGAGTGAGGCGAGATATGACTGAGGATATGACAGCGGATGAAACTAACATGGAAACGACCGAATAGACAATTGAGATATAAGCGAAACAAACACACACTAGCGATAAATTGTAGAGATGAGTGAATACGACATAGTCACAAGCAAATAAAATCATTAGATAAGCACAATCAATTGATTTCGAAACGAGCGATAATCGGTACAAAACGGATACAAAGGAACATATATTAAAGAACAGATGTAACTTGCTACGGGGCATTTCATTCCAAGACTATATACCAACTCACTCACAAACTGTATATTTATTACTTAAAGTACAGAGTTCCGTTGTTATCGTACGAACGAGCGAAGCGAGTTAAGCGAACACAAGCGTACTCACAAGCTCAGTAGTCTCTTAAACGAGTGAAGCGAGCTTGTAAATGGCCTGCTTGCAATTGGCCTCTCAAACGAGTGAAACGAGCTTAACGAGCAAAGCGAGTTAAGCGTACTCACAAGCGTACTCACAAGCTCAGTAGCCTCTTGAGAGTGTAGCGAGCTTGTGAGTGCGCTTGTGAGTACGCTTAACTCGCTTCGCTCGTTTGTGAGTACGCTTGTGAGTACGCTTGTGAGTACGCTTAAGTCGCTTCGCTCGTTCGTGAGTACGCTTAAGTCGCTTAACTCGTTAAGCTTTCTCCTTCACCGTAAGTAACCTCTATGAGCAGTTCATAAAAGTACTCGTTCACTGCATTTCACGTCAAAGAAGCCATTCCAGCAAATAAAATCATTAGAATGCAGTGTATGCCAAACAGGGGGAGCGAGTTAGTTTACCAAGTTTTATGAATCTTATGAGTATATTAACAAGTGTATTCTTATTATGAGTATATTAACAAGTGTATTATGAGTATATTAACAAGTGTATTCTTATTATGAGTATATTAACAAGTGTATTCCTATATGAATATATAATTTTGCCAGTTCCTTCATGTTATCAAAGCTCTCCTCAGATTAAATGTTTTGCAGACATATAATATGTTTGGTTAAACGTTAACCAAACCTAAGCTTTAGCAATGATTTGTTCAACATGGAGGTGACTCAACATAATGTAAATTCTCCAGTTTTAATCAACACCAAGTGCACTCCATTCATAAATCCAGCATAAACAGCCTCCTCTGTAAAGCATGAGGAGCAAAATCACGAGAACCTAAAGGTTGGACAAAACAACCCGTATTGAGTAGATGTAATCTTTAAAGTTGCTTTTGATTCTGCTCATTGACAGATGTGTTCGATATTGAATGTTCACTTGATCCATTCCACAATTGGTTATCAAGTTAATATATAAACTTGTCAATATTGGTACCCACACATAGTGTACACTTGCAAATTATTGCTGGTATAGAAAAATGACAATGACCGTTAAACTCAAATGAGCAATTCTAACAACCAGTAATCGTTAGGAAGGATTTAGCAGAATGGATGAGTGGGAATATGAGGTAAGATGAATAAGCAAATATAAATGAATAATCAAATAAGTATACCTTCCATTCGATTATACGAGTGAATCATTTTTTATCCATTCAACGTTAGGTACTTGGGTTGTAGCCACTCCGAAACATAACATTCAATTATAACTCGCTTCGCTCGTATAATTGTATGTTGCTTCGCTCGTATAATTGTATGTTAAAACTTCAACGAACTATAAAACATACTCGTGACCGCTTGAATATCCTCAACTCCTCTACTCTCATACTCAGTGTCAAGCTCATTCAAGCGACGCACAAAGTTCGAATTCACGTTACTCAGCCCCGAGTACCGCTCACCCAACTTGGGCCACTTGGAATCCGTATTCTCTTCAGGGGCGTGCGAATATACCGAGGCCGTATCAAAGTCATGACTCTTATTGTAAACCTCCTTGACCGGTTTCTTGTTTTGTTGGTTACTCAACATAACCATTGATAACTGCAAGTTCTCCAAAGGTCCATCCACAAGACATCCACGTTCTCTAAACTGAACCAACAAAAGGTTCCATAACTTGTTGCGACATAATGCTCTTGGGTTACCCAAAACCACGAGCCCATACTTTGCTCTGGTGAGTGCCACGTTCAATCTGCGAGGGTCACTGAGGAATCCAATTGCTTGTTGATCGTTAGCACGTACGCAACTCAAGATGATAAAGTCTTTTTCACGACCTTGGAAGGCATCCACACTAGTTACTTCAACGTCAAGGTAGTCTTGTCTGCGATCGGCCATCAGGGAGTTCATTTGCATATATTGCAGAATGTAAGCTCTTTGACCTTCATAAGGGGTAATGACTCCAATTTGATCTGCTTTGACTCCGTCTTTGAAAAGTCTCAGAATGACTTTTTCAACATTCATGGCTTCGACTCTGTTTAAAAAGGAGCTTCCCAGGTGAGAAATCTCTTCTCGACCATAATTACCCCAGAACATCATTGGTTGGTTTTGGATAGGCCATGGGAATGTGGAGTTGGGTAAGAGTCTTTCTTCCAGTGTAACCCCATTTTGAAGGGTTCCCTCATAAAACATATTACTCAGAAATTCAGCTAACACAGGGTTCATACGGTATTGAACTTCGAGTCTGACTGGAACATGGCCCAATACGATCAAACGTTCAAAGAGGGATTGACGCAATCCGGCCTCAGCAGCTTTCTTTTCAAGAATCACCGGACCCAATTGTTGATGATCTCCAACGAGAATAACTTGTCTGGCCCCTTTGACAATAGGAATGAGAACCTCGGGTTCAGAAGCTTGGGTACTTTCGTCAATGAGTACGGTCCGGAAGGTCATTTTGCTTAAACGACGGTCTGCAGCTGCTACACACGTACAGCACACAACGTCACAATCGTTCAAGGTGTTGATTTCGGCAGACCGTAAGAGACGGGCAAGCTCGTTTGAGTCCGAAGATGTCAACTCCACCAGATTATCACGCATATTCAAAAGTCTTTTAAGTTCACCTCGAGCATTAGCTTTAACAAGGGCATTCAATGTGAATTCGTTACTTGAGGTTTCAAAATCCTCACGGGACCTGGCTATGAGACGTACCACTTTAAGTCCCATCTTGGAGAGTTTTTCAGCCAAATGATCAACGGCGATATTGGAGGGGGCACACACCAAGATTTTAGAGTTTTCGGTTTGCTTTTTATTCTTGGAGTGAGAGAAGGAAGAATTCTTTTTGCGTGACATTTTAGATAAATGATAGATGATGGTTGCCGAAGTGACTGTTTTTCCTGTACCTGGAGGACCTTGAATCAAACTAAAAGGTCTCAAGAGACCAGCCTTAACAGCCAATTCTTGGGAGCTATTCAATTCACCACCTCCTAAGGCTTCAGGAATTGAAAGCTTTTCAGGAAGCTTCAAGTCGAATTCAATAGGTTTAACTTCATGACCCAAAAGCTTGTGATAAATATACCCCGATACCGATTCTGGAGATTCTGCAAAGGTGACCATTGCATTTTGCATTCTATCGTAGGAGGTACCCTTCCAAACGAGTTCGGCAGTGAAGCCGCTTGTGATTTGTACTGGAGGGTTTGAATCCATGAGTTCCAAAAGAAACGATTCTTGCTTTGAATTTGGGAGACGGACAATAAAGCCCGAACCGGCCCATTGATCCATTTGGGGTCCGTTATAGCGAAGCATGATTTCGTCACCAACAGCCACTTTCAAGGAACTGGACTCGTAGGCCGAAAGGATAAAGGAGGCCCGGGGACGAAGACTAGGTGCAGTAGACCATTCGACCAGCACGTGCTCCAAGGCCAGGGATTCTTTCAATTGTTTATCATACTCAGCCTCCAAGTAGACCAAAGGAGCAAAACTTTTCTGATAATCAATTGCATTGTTGTATCTCATGAGAATTGGGAGGACCTCTGTTTCTGCAGCCACCAAGGAATCACGTTCGATATCTTCGATTGTGGCTTCTTTATTGAGGCGCCATTGGGCTTCTAGTTGGAGCACTTGAGGGTATGTGATAGGTTTTGCATTCACGGTATGTTCTTCGGTAGGAACTTGGGCTACCCAAGACAAAAGCAGCTTGTTATCGATGATGGATTGCCAATGTGATGTATCCCAGGTTGAGTTTTTTGCTTGAGCACAAGGCATACGACATAAGATCACCACCACGGACTCTTGCTTGGCACTAACAAAGCCCAAGATGAAGACGTTTTTGTTTCCACAGTTGTAACATTCAAGGGTGGTGTCTCCTAGGTCTGAATCCTCATGGAGTGATACTTGATTGTGTTTAGCTGCCACCAAATGGGTTACAATATGTGAACCTGAAGTTGCCAGGGAAGCGTTGCAAAACCATTTATTGCAAATGTTGCATTTCACGAGGCATGGTGTGGATGATATTCCACAGTATGAGCAGGAGTAGACTTCGTTGTGGGTGTCGGTTGGGGGAGGTAGGGGGGGTTCTGACATGAAGACTACTGAACGAAAACTGAATGATTGAAGCGATTTCAGTAATTTTGTGAGTACAATAGCGAAGAGATTTTAGTGATTTTGCGGTAGGCGAGGTGACGGTAACTGCGGTAATTTTACGATGACTTTTCAGTAATTGCGGTAACGTAATTTTGCGAGGCGGTGAAGCCTCAATAACAATACAAGATTGAAATTGAATATATTGTAAATGGTTTAATGTTGGATGATATTGATGAATAGTTATGAATTGATATGAAAGTAGTTGGAGTCAAGTGGTGTTGTTTGGTGGGTGATTAGCCAAAGTGAGCCCAGCGAGAAGGAAAACGAGCGCAGGGAAAACGAGCGTAGCGAGATGATATTTTTTACCATCACGAGCAAATCATCACGAGCAAATCATCACGAGAAAATCATCAAGAGCAGATCACGAGCACATCACGAGCACATCACGAGCACATCACGAGCACATCATCACTAGCGTACACCAGTAGCATGTAGATGGTTTAAACCATTACGAGCATAGCACTATTTATACCATCAAATACATACCCTATCAAAAAAATTCACTATTGACTCAGTCTATCAATTTGAATTCATGAAAATCACAAACTCGCTACTCACTATCAATGCCAGACCTATACCATAACCTGTTGATAGTGTTGATATTACTCTGCGCTCATTTGTGAGTGAGTGAGTGGATTAAGATGATATAATGTGAATGATAATAAAGTGGTATCAATAAGTATCAATAAGTATCAATAAGTATCATTTACCTTTGGGTGATATGAATCCATTGAAGATCACCTTTTCCCGATAAGCCAAAATTAATGAAAAATATTCTAAATATCGAATTATAACCTTAGCGTACTCACCAAATGCTGCTTGGTGATAATTATAAAGAAAATGGATTATTGGCTGAAAATACCAAACAGTTCAAGGGGGGACCCTTGATGAGAGATCTCATATGAAGTTTTTGCATTCTCAAGGGGGGACCCTTGATGAGAGATCTCATATGAACTTTTGCATTCTCAAGGGTCCCCCCTTGATGAGAGTTCTCATATGAACTTTTGCAACCAAATTCCAAGGGTCCCCCCTTGAGAAAATTCTCATATGAACCAATTCTCAAGGGTAGTTGATTAGTACCTTTGATTTCTGTCAAATATACAACTATGCAGTGTCGGAGCACAAGTCATCTTACATTTTGAAGCAGTTGTCAGTCATCGTAAGTCTCGTAGCACTGCTTCGCAGCACTACTCTAAAGACACTTTATACATTCAGGTTATTCTGGTTCGGTTAAACTCTTTTCATCCTTGCTATTGCTGCTTCACGGTTACGGTTAGTTCCAGATTAAGTAATCTCCAAATCATATATATAATAGGCAACCAGGCATAGATTTGCTTTCATATAAATAGTTTGATGTTAACTATCATACTAATGTACGATTTATTCATGTGTGTTATGATGCTTGATGAGTTTGCCAAAATGCTTATTGAGACGAATCCAGTCATCACCATACGATTGTCACTGTACTTGTACGACACAGACTAGCTAACCCATTTTTATCTCAATACTTCCGATATAGTGTAACGGCTAGCACGGTTCGCTTTCACCGAGCAAACCCGGGTTCGACTCCCGGTATCGGAATTCTTTTTTGCAGATTCTTCACGACTCTTAAACTCCTTCAAGTTTATAGGCAGATAGTCTCCCCGATTACGTTAAAAGTTATGTATTTTAGAGGTTAGCTCCTATCTCATTCTTCTAAACATAGCTCATTCTTTTCAGCACAGATCATCTACCAAAGTATTTGTGTTTCCTATCACAGGTAAACAATAAACGAGCGAAGCGAGTGAGTTCGTGAGTTCGTGAGTTCGTGAGTTCGTGAGTTCGTGAGATCGTGAGTGATAGCGACTTAATATTGAGTGAGTTCCATTATTGCGGTACGGGTCTTTAGAGGTTAGTTCAACTAGAAAACTAGCCAATACTCTCGTATAGGTGAGTGTTGAAATGTTGAGACCTCATGCGATTGATATGCTTGAAAAAAGTAAATGGCCAACTATGCATTTTTCATAGCTATTAATGTCATCGTTTGTTCGTGAAACCTCGTTAGCTCAATATCTTTGGCATACAAGTTTTTTTGGTAATGGCTGCAAAATCAAGCTCGGAAAATACATTGGTTGGTTCGCAGCTGCATTGTTTGTTAATGGCGTCAGATTGTACAATTGGGATAATATAGAGCTTTGCAAACAGCAAAGAAATCATGAGCGAAGCGTGTGATTTCGTTGCCCCTCTGTCAGCAAATATTGAGCGAAGCGATTGTTTCGTTTGGATCCCTATGTCATCTAATAAATCATGAGCCAAGCGGTTGATTCGTGTGAACGCCCCACTCTCATCTAATAAATCAATCGCTTCGCTCATGAATTGTTTGAACGCCCTCATCTAAGAAATAATCGCTTCGCTCATGATCTCGTCTGTATGTTCGTGAAACCACACAGAGAGACAAGCAGTGAGTTTTAGTTTGCTAATAGAGTCCAATGAACGGCATAGTTTAAATATTAATGTCAAGATGTAAATTGCATCGCTGCTTGCACTTACGAATGACGAACGACGAAAGACGAAAGACGAGCGAGCGAAATCAAATGTTCGCACTCACTCCCTCAAATGTTCGTACTCTCTCCCTCAAAATATTCAAATCAACGAACGAACGCATAGTGCTGCGAAGCAGTACTATGAGTGCTTGATACTCACCAACGAACGAACGAAATCAAAGGTTCATACTCACTCACTCACTCACTCGCTTCGCTCGTTCGTTCGCTCGTTCGTTCGCTCGTGACTGGTGGATAATTAAAAGTATCACGAGAAACTTTATAAATCAGGGACTCGTACCCAATGACAGAATGAATCCACTAAACTTTACTCTGCCCTTCAATTATCTTAAAAACAAGAGATTCTCGTTGTATAAGCACGCATATCAGCTTAACAAACTATGGAGAGGAAAATATTTGTGATTTTCACGTAAAGGGTTTGTTTTGTAGGAGACTGTCTCATAAGCTCAAGGTTGAACGAGCGGTAGTCTCATCCATAAGATCTTGTATGTGAAGAGAAGTTAAAGAATAAAGTAAAATCACATATTCTTCAACAGTTTCCAACTATGCTCAATCAAATAATTCGCTAATCAAGTTGATTGATGGTCAAAGGTTTGATGGTTAAGTTGGGGTATTCCAAGCTTCACGTTTGGATGATACTAGGCTGGCTAAAACTGCTTCACAAGTGGAAATGGATTGTTGAGTGTTTAACACATCCAAGTTTCAAGCTAATTTCAGTTCAAGTAATTCTGTATATTGTTTTTTTTTTATTGTACATGTTCTTAATTGACGGTACTGAGGATTTGACAGTATTGGTTTCCTTGAAAGGCTTTGCTGTAATTGTGCATCTGTTGTGGTGATATTGTAGTTGAGCTGGGGGTTGTAAGCGAACAAAATGAGATCGACAGAGTCAGAGCGATAGAGTCAGAGCGATAGAGTCAGAGCGACAGAGTCAGAGCGATAGAGTCAGAGCGACAGAGTCAGAGCAACAGAGTCAGAGCAACAGAGTCAGGGCGAGTCAGAGCGACAGAGTGATTTATAAAAGTGGGCATATATATAAGAATTAAAAGGTTTATTCGATTAGTGATATGTTAAGTGGTCAAATTAGTTGTAAGCCAAGCTACAATTGCTGATACCAAATAGACAATTACACACATTGAGATTGCCAAACTATCAAATTTAGGCATTATGGCATCAAGTGTCCAGATTATATTCTGGCCAAATGAATGTCTTCTTTGGTGTAGAGTGTTACTTCCCAACTTTAATGACTGCGATCTGAAGGCAGAATTTCAAGGAATTTCATTAAATGGTTGCGAAAAAACGAAACAAATTCCCACAAAGTGATCGTTTTATCAAATGGTGACACTCCAGAGATTTGCCATACAAAAGGGAATACATTTTATAGAGAACTTTATGGAATGCCAACGGTAGTATAAGATTTTGAGCACAAGCAACTTTAAGCTAATAACACTCTATCAATCTCAACCTTCTGACTTTGTTCACTTCTATACAAAGCATGTTCACAGTCCAATATACATTGATCTTTCAAGCAAGTTATGATTGTTTCAAGGGACTGCTTTACACATGAACGAGTGAACGAGTGAACGAGTGAACGAGCGAACGAGCGAACGAGGGAACGTGCGAACGAGCGAACGAGGGAACGTGCGAACGAGCGAAGTCACTCACACTCACCCACTCACTCACACTCACGTACTCACCCACGCACTCACGCACTCACACACACACTCACACTCACTCACACTCACACACTCACACTCACGTACTTACTCACTCACTCACTCACTCACTCACTCACTCACTCACTCGTTCGTTCAATGGAACTAACCTCTAAAGGGATAGAGTAAATCCCATATATATAAACCCCCAGAAAGTGCTGCAAAGGTTCACAGAATTTAATGGCTAATGAATGAACTTCAGGAGAGAATATTGGTGATGAGTAGATTAGATGAGATGGAATGGTTAAAATGGTTAAAATGGTTAAACTACTCAGAATCTCAAATGTTCGCACTCACTCATTCACTCACTCACTTACAAACTCTCTTTGCTCGTTTGTTCTCACTCACTCAGTTACGTGCTCATTAAAGGGTAATTATACTCACTCACTCACTCACTCACTCACTCACTCACTCACTCACTCACTCACTCACTCACTCACTCACTCACTCACTCACTCACTCACTCGCTTCGCTCGTTCGTTCGTTCGTTCGTTCAAAGTATCCATCTTTCAACACAAACGATTCTGGGTTGATATTTTTGGTTTAGCTACTCAAAAGGCTCATTTTAAAGCACGTATTTTTGTTGGTTACATAATATATTCTGAAGTGAGAGTTATGAGATGAATAGGATTGATCTACAGTGTATCTATATAGTTCACGAGCATACCGTGTGATTGAGTACGAGCATAGCGAGTGAATTTTGTTTTCAATTGCCATTGAGTTACATTGCTGCGGTACGGGTCTATAGAGGTTGGCTACATATAATGTAATCATTTTTATACTAATAATTGTGTAGGATTATAACATGGGGGCATAAATATTCTAATGTATGATTTACGTGGACCTTCACCCTAGTTCTTATTTAAAAGAAACCAGTTCTGACAGACCTCTTGAATATTGCCTGAAAATACCGTGGTGGTGTCTCATAACTTGCAATCATTAATCAGTGAGTGACTGAGTTTGTACGTGAGTGACTCAAGAACAATATCAGATTTACCTATTGGAAAAGTAATTGAGAATACAGGTTGCTAGACGCAGGTATCGTCCATATAGGAAGAAGAAAAAAAAGAAGCAAACTCATGTCGTATTCACTCATCTCTACAATTTATCGCTTGAATTTATATCGAGTTTATTCGTTTCGATCATATCTCTGTCTATTTTATTCGTTTCCATGTCTATTTTATTCTATCGTTTCCATGTCTATTTCATTCGCTCGTTTGTCTGTTTCATTCGATTCGCTTATATCTCGCCTCTGTCATATCTCGCCTCTGTCATATCTCGCCTCTGTCATATCTCGCCTCGTCATATCTATATCAATTGAATTGGCTAAATTCTACATCAATTTACTCGCTTCGTTTTCTTGCCTTGGATACGTAAAATGCTTTGTATCCCCGTAGCATAATTTTAATTAGAAATGTACTTTTCTCAAGATCCCTCCCTTTGGATTTTAGTGATTTTTTCTCAAGGTCCCTCCCTTTGAGTGCCTATTGAATAATAAATTATAGAATTTGTTAACAGTAAATCCTCATGGATCTCGGTCACTTTTAGAACTGTTTATAATGTTCAAACGCAAAATACTGCCAACTTGAATATACTGCCAACTTGATATTGGTTGCAAAATATTACCAAAAAGCAGTCTCAACGTCCCTCACTCAGTCGTTCACTCAGTTACTCACTCAGTTACTCA
>JAKUAJ010000249.1:0-29733 GCA_030562865.1 Kodamaea lidongshanica (nom. inval.)
TATCATTTATATGCCATATTTTGCTATTGCAGTTCCAATCATCGTTACATTATTTGTTATCCTTGCAAACGTTTATCAAGCATCAGCAAGAGAAATTAAAAGATTAGAAGCAATTCAAAGATCTAAAGTTATTAATAATTTTAATGAAGCTTTAAGTGGTATGGAAATTATTCAAGCTTATAATGCAGAAGATAGATTTATCTCCAAAAATGATGTTCTTACTAATGATCAAAATGAAGCTTATTATATAACCGTTGCTAATCAACGTTTCTTAGGTATTCATTTAGATATGATTGCACTTTCATTCTCCCTTTTAATTTCTTTACTTTGTGTTGGAAGAGTTTTTCATATATCACCAGCTTCAGTTGGTTTATTATTATCTTATGTTTTTCAAATGTCAACTCAATTATCTTTCTTTACAAGAACTTTAACTGTTTGTGAAAATGAAATGAATTCAGTTGAAAGAATTATTGAATATGGTTATGATCTTCCTCAAGAAGCACCATATATTATAACTGAAAATACACCTCACCCAGAATGGCCAAAAGATGGAAGAATTAAATTTGAAAATGTGGACTTAGCTTATAGACCAGGATTACCTTTAGTATTAAGTAATTTATCCTTTTCAGTTAATCCAGGTGAAAAAATTGGTATTTGTGGTCGTACAGGTGCTGGTAAATCTTCAATGATTACTGCATTATATCGTTTAGTGGAATTAGAATCAGGAAAAATATCAATCGATGATTATGATATTTCAAAATTAGGTTTAAAAACTTTAAGAGAAAAATTAGCAATTATTCCTCAAGATCCTGTCTTATTCCGTGGTACAATTCGTAAGAATTTAGATCCTTTTAATAATAGTTCGGATGAAAAATTATGGGATTCTTTAAGAAGAACTGGTTTAATAGAAGATTCTTTATTATCAATAGTTAAATCTCAAAATATTGATAATGAAGCCGATTTACATAAATTCCATTTGGATCAAATGGTTGATTATGGTGGTTCAAACTTTTCTCTTGGTGAAAGACAATTACTTGCTTTTGCTCGTGCTTTGGTTAGAGATACTAAAATCTTAATTTTAGATGAAGCCACTTCTTCCGTTGATTATGAAACTGATGCTAAAATTCAAAAAACTATTAGTACGGAATTCTCTCATTGTACAATCATGTGTATTGCTCATAGATTGAAGACAATTCTTAATTATGATCGTGTGATGGTTTTAGATAAAGGTTCTATTAGTGAAATGGATACCCCATGGGCTTTGTTTAATAAAGATGATGGTATTTTTAAGCAAATGTGTGAGAGATCGAATATTTTGATTGATGATTTTGAGGAGGTAAAGGCTGAATAGATAGTGGTTGTTAGTAATAGAAGTTCAAACGAGCGAAGCGAGTTTGTAAGTGAGTTAATTTGTGAGTGAAACCATTAATTGCGTATCCATCGTTCGTGAACAAACGAGCGAAGCAAACGAGCGAAGCAAACGAGCGAAGCAAACGAGCGAAGCGAGTTTGTAAGTGAGTTAATTTGTGAGTGAAATCATGAATTGCGTAAACATCGTTCGTGAACAAACGAGCGAAGCGAGTTTATAAGTAAGCTAATTTGCGAGTCAAACCATGAATTGCCTAACCATCGTTCGTGAGTGTGAACAAACTCGCTTCGCTCGTTTGTAAGTGAGTTAATTTGCGAGTCAAACCATAAATTGCGTATCCATCGTTCGTGAACAAACTCGCTCGCTCGCTCATTCGTTTGCGAGTCAAACCATGAATTGCTTCGCAGCACTGGAGCGAAGCTACTTGACAGAATGTATACACTACTGCGAAGCGACTTGACAGAATGTATACACTACTGCGAAGCGACTTGACAGAATGTATACACCTGCGAAGCGACTTGACAGAACATACAATCACTTACTCCGTCACAGTTGGAAAATCAGTCAGTCAATCACATTTGGAAAATTACTTACTCGGTCAGATTTGGAAAATAATGAGTAAGTAGCGAGTAAGTGAGTAGCGAGTAAGTGAGTAGCAAGTTTATTGATAGCGAGATTTTAGATTATGTGATTTCTCAATACCAACGAGCGAGCGAACTCATGATAATATTGATGATTCTGACGATTCTCTTGATTAAATCTCTAAAATTCATCTCCTTGAACAGACTTTGCTTAACAATCACCGCTCGTTTTCATGTGCATGGTCATTGGTGGTACATAAGCCAAAGGTGATTTCAAGTCACAGCTCATCTTTGGTAGCGCATGATTCGCTGGTTCAATGATTGTAGGAGAATTAACCTATACGAACAAACGAACGAGCGAAGCGAGTGAGTGAGTGAGTGACGAACTCACGCACTCACTCACTCACGCACTCACTCACTCACGCACTCACTCACTCAATCACTCACTCACTCATTCACGCACTCTTTCACCCAGCTTATGTAAACTCCTTGGTATTGTAGTACCAAGTCGTATACCTAACACTCACTCATTTACCCACTCACTCACTCGTTGAAACAATTCACAACAGGTTTAATAATCCTAGCTCTTGCAAACATCGAGTACCCTTCTCTATTGGTGGAATAACGCGGAAATGGTTGTATTTGATGCCGAAACTTGACTTGATAATCATTGATATGCTTTCATTTTGTAATTATGCCAATACTCGACAATCAAAAGTTCAAGAATCACATCTAATCCAGATGGTGTCTGTCAATACCAACCTCACCAGGCAGCGAATGCGCTAACAAATGAACAGGCAAAGTATTCACAAAAAATTTACAGCAATTGAACAGCTATTGAATTGACATTTATTATTAACAACCTCATAAAAGAGCGAAGCGAGTTTGTAAGTGAGTTAATTTGTAAGTGAAACCATGAATTGCACCATTGCTGGTGAGTTAATTTGTAAGTGAAACCATGAATTGCCTAACCATCGCTGGTGAGTTAATTTGTGAGTCAAACCATGAATTGCCTATCCATCGTTCGTGAACAAACTCGCTTCGCTCGTTTGTAAGTGAGCTAATTTGTGAGTGAAATCATGAATTGCCTATCCATCGCTCGCTAGCTTGCTCATTCCTTTGCGAGTGAAACCATGAATTGCGTATCCATCGCTCGCTCATTCGTTTGCAAGTCAGACCGAATTGCCTATCCATCGCTGGTGAGTGTGAACAAACTCGCTTCGCTCGTTTGTGAGTGAAATCATGACTTGCCTAACCATCGCTGGTGAGTGTGAACAAACTCGCTTCGCTCGTTTGTGAGTGAAATCATGACTTGCCTAACCATCGCTGGTGAGTGTGAACAAACTCGCTTCGCTCGTTTGTAAGTGAAATCATGACTTGCCTAACCATCGCTGGTGAGTGTGAACAAACTCGCTTCGCTCGTTTGTAAGATACTAACAATAGGAACGAATCATACAACAGGCCTGTTTCATTTTTAGGGGAATCACATATACTAACAACGAATCATACAAAAAGTGGTGGTCCTTCGGGGTCGGGGAGACAAAGCTCCTTCTATCTTAAGAAGTATACTTCGTATGGGATACATTGAATATTAGTCAAGCATAGGGGAGAGATTGTGAGTGAGTGAGTGAGTGAGAGAGAGAGATTGTGAGTGAGTGAGTGAGTGAGAGAGAGAGAGAGAGATTGTGAGTGAGTGCGTTCGTTCGTTCGTGAGTGCGTTCGTTCGTGAGTGAATGAGTGAGTGAGTGAATGAGTGAGTGAGTGAGTGAGTGAGTGAGTGAGCGAAGCGAGTGATTGAGTTCGTGATTTCGTGAGTGAGTTCGTGAGTGAGTTCGTGAGTGAGTTCATGAGTTTGTGAGTGAAACCATGAATTGGTGAGATATGAACGAATCGAGATATGACCAAGGCGAGATATGACCGAGGTGAGATATGAACGAATCGAGGTATGACCAAGGCGAGTTATGACCGAGGTGAGATATGAACGAATCGAGATATGACGGAGGAGAGTTATGACCGAGGCGAGATATGACCAAGGCGAGTTATGACCGAGGCGATTTATGACCGAGGTGAGATATGACCAAGGCGATTTATGACCGAGGTGAGATATGAACGAATCGAGATATGACCAAGGCAAGATATGACGGAGGAGAGTTATGAACGAATCGAGATATGACCAAGGCGAGATATGACGGAGGAGAGTTATGACCGAGGCGAGATAAGACCGAGGAGAGTTATGACCGAGGCGAGATATGAACGAATCGAGATATGACCGAGGCGAGATGACCAAGACTCATGAACTAAATCACGCACTCGCTTCGCTCTAACACTGAACACTTTTCTTTCCTCCTGAGAGTATTGAGAAGCCGCGGCCTTGTGTAATTTTCAGCCTTGAGTAATTGTCAGAATTTGGTAATTCACCCTCCAAAACCAGTCATCTCCTTCCTAATGATATCTTTTGTCTGGAAGCAACTACTCACAAACACACTCACTCACGATTGTCTTTATCAAATGTACAACCAAGGTGATTGAAAGTGCCCAGTAACAAACCAAGGTGACTGTTTTAGCGATCGTTAAACATAGACACCGCAAGATTGTTCCGTTGTGTATATTCTTGGATAATGCTAGGCCATAATTCTATTCACGACCGATGTTGCGTCATGCCTAAGACTTAGGTGATATAGTCATGTCATAGTCACGAGTCACCGATTTAAGAGACACAGCCAGTGTAAAAGTGGATTCTCTTAACCTTTGAGTATATATAGCTATGTCGGCCAAACGAGCGAAGCGAGTTTGTAAGTGAACTAGTTCGCGAGTCAAACCATGAATTGCCTATCCATCGTTCGTGAACAAACGTGCGAAGCGAGTTTGTAAGTGAGCTAATTTGTGAGTGAAACCATGAATTGCGGCGCTACCAAATGTTATATAATATGCCCGGATTGCCTATATAACCCGGATCTATAAACTATTCTTTCTTATAGAATACTAATGTCTTGTTCTGTTCTTTAGCTTTACACTTGTTACAATAATTCCCTCTGGTCTTCTTATTACAATAATTCCCTCTGGTCTTCTTGTTACTGTTTCTTGGTTCAAGCATCTCTTGATATCGCAGCTTTGGTTGCCAAAAAATGTGCGAATTAGCTTCACTGACTCAGTCAAAATGTATGTGAATATCAAAAGTAAAGCGAGTCAAGTGAGTAAAGCGAGCACATGTGGCTATATTTGCAAATAAAAATATGAAAATGATTAAATGTAGGTTGGTTACATTTCCTTTGGCACGAATGAGGAATAGTGGTTGCTTGCTTTTTAGTTTACAAATCGATTGGGGTGAGTCAACTGGAGGGACAATGGCTACGATATCTGCGTCATATCACACCCAAACTTGTTGAATTCAATGACATTTATGACTTTCGCTCGTTTGTTGAATCAAGGAGTGTCACTCGCTCACAAACGAGCGAATATAGTGTGATATGCATCATCACATTGATGTCCAACGGAAACCCCAAAACTGTTGGTATGGAATTTACGCGTTTACAAGGATGTGTAAATTTGATACCACCTAATGGATGGAATTTGACAATACTGTGAAGATTTAAAATTTATAGTTAGTTTACAAGTTTCAACAGGAGTGTATAGGCTTTATTTGATTGGTTGGCAATCCCGTCTCTATCAAGTGGCTTGACAAGTTGCTTGACAAGTTGCTTAAACACTTTACACTTTGTTATAAGCTGGAGCTCAAAATGCTCAGTAAGGAGGTAGATTCACTTTGGGGGGACTTTTACCTCAGGTGGCCATTAGCAGTGCTGGAGACAATATGGTGGTGTTGATTTATTTTAGTTCTCAAAAGATGACTGTGGTGTGTTTGATTATGTTTGATAGTTGCGAACGAGCAAAGCGAGTGAGTTCGTGAGTGAGATATTACGAGCACAGTTAGTGAGTGAGTGCGTGAGTGCATTCTGAGTTCGTTCGTTCGTGAGTGCGGTCATTCGCATTAAATATTGTCCAGTATGGCTGTCCAATTTGCAGCCATTCTTAGTGCAAAGTGTTGAGTATATACTCTCAAGAATTGGCAACTTACTGTTAGCGGTATATTATGATATATAGGCACTTTCCCGGTTAGTGGCAACGGAATGTGTTGGTTTAAGCTACTCTTTCCATTGGGAATACAACTATCTTATATAGTCTATCATTCCCAACTACCAATACAGGTACTCGCTTAATAACTCATGCAATAGTAACTTACTCCTTCTAATAGCAACCCTAGTGCTATTACTAATGGAGTTCTCCGCTCAGTAGCATTACCTTGCATCATACGACGCAACTGTCGTAACAACGTGTGTAAGTAATTAACTCGACTGGTCCTTGACTAACAAGCTAGGAGTACCTCTAGGAACTCAACTCAACTGGACCTCGACTAACGAGCCAGGAGTACACCTGGAACCCAACTCAACTGGACCTCGACTTAACGAGCCAGGAGTACAACTGGACATTGTCCAGGAGTACCACTGATAGTACACCAAGTACTTATCACTTCCATGAGTTCCCTTCTCGGTCCTGATATCCTGCATACAATGCAGGCACCTACCATTATATAAAACTACCCCCCACTAAGAGAGGTTCGTCATCTTAGATCTCGAATGAATCTTCTTCATTCACTTTATCCAGATCAACTTTAACAATACTCGATTGCATGCGGACCTCTATTGGGCGACGAGATTCTCTCTTACCAAGTCTTCCACATTCACTTCGATCCATTCGTAGTCTTCCGTATAATCTTACAAAATATATCTCAGACAGTTTACTGTCATATCTCAAAATGAATCAATTTCATTTCTCTAATCTCCATTCCTTTGATTAGACTCACCTGTGTAGACTTCTAAAGACTCCGTTTCATAAAGGTGAAACTATTTCACGTTGATCACTCTGTGCTTGCAGCTATCTGCACGCCAATATACTTCAAAAGCTTTTGCCACTTCATGTTCCTTTCCTTTGAGATCCCTAAAGTAATCTCCATCATAAATCTAATATAGTGAAAATATGACTCGATAGTGTTCTGCAAAACCCCTTTTACATCGACAAATTCCACTCTGTTCAATATCATTCGATTGCTCCATCCATATCAATAACGTATCAAGAACTTATCAAGAGCCCACGCGTTGTATGTGAAACATGCTGCCAATCAATGCACATTGAACCTCCGCTAAGAACCTTTAAACTGACCCCCTACTACCCGTCCCACAACTTCATCACAATAACAGTCTGTGTACGTCTTCTAGCAAGTGGCTGCAAGTAAAGTCATTCTCTAGGTGTTCACCCTCAAAGATTATCCGCAGACCCTATTCACAACCATGTTGATACTTCTCATGCAACCATAAAATTCCCTAAGAATACTTTCACATGAACCTATAGTGATTTGCCTTTTCTGATCATTAATAAAACATCTTAACCTTTATCTTGTAATTCCTCAAGAACCAGATATCATCATATACTTTTGAAATTTTGTGGTTTTCTTAGTGCTTTGTACTGAGTAATTGCATATAGTTTCATCGATCTAATTGGAATCGTCGTTTCGGGGTTGATTGGAACAATCAACCAGTCGAAGCAACGACACCATCATCTCTCCCTCCTCGATGGGACGTGTCAATTAACCAAAAATCTAACCAATCCAGACAGACAGGTCAATACCTGCCATCAATCCTTTCAATTCTGACATATCCATCTGTCATTCCTTCAAAAGGGGTTCAAATACCTCCGAATCTAGAGTTGCCATTTCACCCGTTTCAAGTCCGGCGTTGACTTTTCCTCACATAGTATTTACTTTAGCCAGATAGGATTGCCACTTTATTGACCATCCACACTAACAAACGAGCGAAGCGTTGTAAGTGAGCTAATTTGTGAGTGGAATCAAGAATTGCCTATCCATCGTTCGTGAACAAACGAGCGAAGCGAGTTTGTAAGTGAGTTAATTTGTGAGTAAAATCAAGAATTGCCTATCCATCGTCCGTGAACAAACTCGCTTCGCTCGTTTGTAAGTGAGTTAATTTGTGAGTGAAACCATGAATTTCCTATCCATCGTTTGCAAGTCAAACCATAAATTGCCTATTCATCGCTCGTGAGTGTGAACAAACGAGCGAGTCTATAAGTGAGCTAATTTCTGAGTGAATCCATGAATTGCCTATCCATCGCTGGTGATTGTGAACAAACTCGCTTCGCTCGTTTGTAAGGGAGCTAATTTGTGAGTGAAACCATGCCTATCCATCGTTCACAAACTCGCTTCGCTCGTTTGATCGCAGAGTATCGTTCACAAACCGCTTCGCTCGTTTGATCGCAGAGTTCTCAATGTAGCTTTAAAAAACCAAATGCTCTTTCGACTAACCCCACGAATAATCCGTCAGTATGCTACAAGAGTTCTCTCTACAGAAGAAAAGCTCAACATTCTTAACAAAGAAGCTCGACGTAAGGAAATCATAGATCGAATCTCGAAAATCCCAATTGAAAACTATCGTAACTTCAGTATCGTTGCACACGTTGATCATGGGAAAAGTACATTGTCAGATAGAATGCTAGAGCTCACTGGCGTTATTCAACCTGGGCTGAACAAGCAAGTCTTGGATAAGCTCGATGTGGAGAGGGAGAGAGGAATTACAGTGAAAGCTCAAACTGTTTCTATGTTCCATCGCGATAATAATGGCAATGACTACTTGTTACATTTGGTGGATACTCCAGGTCATGTTGATTTTAGAGCTGAAGTCTCTAGATCATACGCATCATGTGGAGGAGCTTTACTATTGGTAGATGCACTGCAGGGAGTACAGGCTCAAACAGTAGCTAATTTTTACTTGGCTTATAGTATGGGTCTCAAGTTGATTCCAATTATTAACAAAATTGATTTGGAGCTGGCAAACATCCCACGTGCAATAGAACAAGTGGAATCGACTTTTGAACTCCCTGGTGAAGATTGTATTGCTGTAAGTGCCAAGACAGGGTTGAATGTTGAAAATATCATCCCACTGATTATAGATAAAATCCCAGCTCCTCAAGGAGATGAACTGAAACCATTGAAAGCACTTCTCGTGGATTCATGGCATGATACTTATTTGGGAGTTGTAATGCTCGTTCATGTGGTGGATGGAGTTATGAAGAAAGGCATGAAAATCATGCTGGCCCATAGTGAAGGTCGTTACGATGTCAAAGAGGTAGGGATCATGTACCCAGATATGCTTGCAATGGATAAGATAAAAGCCGGTCAAGTAGGATATGTTGTTCCTGGTATGAAAAATCCTAGGGAAGCCCTTGTTGGGGATACATTCTTCCAGTTTGGAAAACATGAAAATCTCGAAGCACTTCCTGGGTTTGAGGAACCTAAGCCAATGGTGTTTGTGGGAGCTTTCCCTGCAGATGGTACCGAATTTAATGTCATGGATGATCATATGCAAAATTTGGTATTGAACGACCGGTCGGTCACATTAGAGAAGGAGACCTCCAATGCTCTTGGGCTTGGATGGCGATTAGGTTTCTTGGGTTCTCTTCACGCTTCGGTTTTCCAAGAACGTTTGGAAAAGGAATATGGGGCAAAAATTATTTTGACATCTCCAACGGTACCATATAAGATTGTATATAGAAACGGCACCGAAAAGATCGTCACCAACCCGGATGGCTTCCCCTCTGCCGACCAAGCTCAAAACGTGGAACGGTATGAAGAGCCATACGTCGACTGCATAATGACATTACCTGGAGAATACGTGGGACCAGTAATGACCCTTTGTGAAGGTAGCAGAGGAAGTCAACAAGAACTCGAATATCTAACCACAGGTCAAGTTCTTCTCAAATGCCAACTCCCATTGGCGGAATTGGTTGAGGACTTTTTCGGTAAATTAAAAGGAGCTACCAAAGGGTATGCATCTTTAGACTATGAAGATGCTGGATACAAAAAATCGGACATTGTTAAAATGGAACTCTGCGTCAACGGAGAACCCCAGGATGCTTTAACAACTATCTTGCATCGCGCACAAGTGCAATCCAAGGGTAAAGAGTATGTCTCAAGGTTCAAAGAATACCTTAGATTTCAATTGTTTGAAGTGGCCATTCAGGCAAAGGTTGGTAGTAAAATTGTTGCCAGAGAAACCATAAAAGCAAAGAGGAAGGATGTGACCCAGAAGCTTCACGCTGCAGATATTTCTAGAAGAAAGAAGTTGTTGGAGAGACAGAAGGAGGGAAAGAAGCAGATGAAGGCTTCTGGTAGGGTTCATATAAATAATGATGCTTATCAAGCTTTTTTGAGGAGGTCATAGAGAGTGGGCACTTTTAACGAAGAACGAGCGAAGCGAGTGATGAGTTAAAAGTGAACAGTAATGGGTAAAAAGTGAACAGTGATGGGTAAAAAGTGATGGGTAAAAAGTGATGAGTGAGTAGCGAACTGTACTGAATTAAATATTACGTGTTATGCTTGAATATGAAATCTATTATGTGCTCAATACGCTATGATTTGAATTCGATTTCTATGATTAGTTCTATGATTAGTTCTGATTTCAATCATACATTGGATCATAAATAAAACTTGTATTGAATTATAATACAATATGCTATATGAATGAGTAAGTGTATGAACGAACGAGCGAAGCGAGAAAATGATTGGCAGTATGAATTTTCGAGCAAGGTGAGCAATGAATAACGAGCGAGCGAAGCGAGAAAAAGGAGTAGTATATGAATAGTATATCAATGGGTAGTATGAATAGTATATCAATAGTATATCAATGGGTAGTATTAATAGTATATCAATGGGTAGTATGAATAGTATATGAGTAGTAAGACTATGGATACATAACATCTGCACCTCATTGAAGATACTCAAAGGTCTACAGTTTATGCATCAAGTGTTGAGTCTTAATACTTGGAAATAAGCCTGGTCACCAGCAACGAGGTGGGAAGTACAATCCTTGTAGATGCAGTCTTCACAGCAAATGCACGAAACCACCGAGTTGGTTAATTCTTTGATTTAAAATCATAAAAATCAAATCACTTTTGCTCGCTTGGTTGAGTAGTTAAGCACAACCATTCTCCGTATATGATGGTCGAAACACATCACTTTTATATGATTTATTCAAAAAGAGTATAAACTATGAATTTAACTACATTTAACGAAAGATGAATTGTGTCTTTTTAACTCGTTTTGTTGAGGGTGGCATTCTGGTGTTCATCATTAGTTTTCTTCTATAACAGTGTAGGCAAACAAATTATTGAAATCAGCCATTTGCATTTCAATACGAGAGTGAGCACGAACGAGCGAAGTGAGTGAGTGAGTGAGTGAGTGAGAAAATGTGAGTGAGTGAGTGAGTGAGAAAATGTGAGAGTTCGTTCGTTCGTTCGTTCGTTCGTTAGCTCGTTCGTTCGTTCGTTCGTTAGCTCGTTCGTTCGTTCGTTCGTTCGTTCGTTCGCTCGTTCGTTCGTTCGTTCGTTCGTTCGTTCGGAGTGCGTGAGTGAGTACGTGAGGTTGAGACAATCTCACATTCTAAACGTGATATTTGCTTGAATTAATAAATGGATATCTAATTACCGAGCGAGCAAAGCGAGTGCGAGAGTGAGAGTGTGAGTATAAGTGCGAGTGTTGGTTATGTGAATGTTGGTTGTGTGAGTTTTGGGTGTTGGTTGTGTAACATTTGCTTATGATGACTTTAGTATAGATTGTTCACTAGTACATTGTTAGTGGCTTAAAAAAATCTGTGGATTTGAACTTTGCAACCAACTAATATAAAGCTTATGTTGATTGATTTGAAATTGTTTATGAAAGTTAATAAATGTGTGAGTGTATTAAGAATATTGAGTGTATTGAGTGTATCAAGTGTATTGATTGTATTGAGTATTTTGAGTGTCTTGAGTATACTAAGTGTAATGAGTGTCTTGAGTACATGATTACATGAGTCTATTGAGTCTATTGAATCTATTCGGTATTTTCAGTGTATTGTGTATTTTGAGTTCACTAAGTCTATTGAGTCTATTGGGTGCACGTACGTTTATATTTGGTATATGTGAAGATTAATTAAAAATTGTGTATATTATTCATGACATGTAGTTGCAATAAACAGCCTAAATTGACGAAAGCTTGTACCTGACATCATTCGCCAGATGGTCCAATGATTTCACAAAGATATGTTGCTGAAGATGATGGGTTTGTTCAGCACTTGAAAATTACTATATAGGTGAATCTTTGCAGTTAAGGAGCATAACGATCATAACAAGCGAAGCGAGTTATGTGAGTTATGTGAGTTATGTGAGTTATGTGAGTTATGTGAGTGCTTCGCAGTTGGTGCATGTAACTATCAATCTCGCTTCGCTCGAAATGCTGCTTCGCAGCTATCTAGATATCATTAGTTTTGGTCTCTAACAGTGCAGGCAAACAAATTAAAAAAACAGTAATGATGCAATTGACATTCTGGCAGGTTCAGTAGAGTATCTAAAAAGCGTACAGCTCATTAAGTTTCAAATGCAGAGTGGAGTCACAAGGAAAGAGGTTTTACTGATTTTTGGTATTTTAAACCCACATTACGTTCCATGAGTTTCAACCAGATAAATACGCATGGTGCTAATGGCTTAGTAACCAGCTCATTATTCACCTTATCCGAAAAGGCTGTTCTTGTATTGTTGGTGATTGCTTTTCATTTTGCATTGCCTTAGCAAATTTTGAAATGAACATGAACAAAGTTACTAAAAATATCATGTAACCATGTGTGTTGATTTTTGACTGTGAAGCACCTCACTGACAATATGTTCTATTGATTAGCACCATAGAGAATCCGTATTTCGTAGTCTACGTGTCTTATCGATTAGCACCACAGAACATGCTTTGCGTCTACATGTCTTATTGATTAGCACCACAGAGAACCCATATTTCGTATCCACATGCCCTTTAGTACCTCCAGGAGGCACGTCAGAAATTCCCACAAAAAAGAGACACTAGTCATACTCTGATTGTTTAAATCAACACAATACTGCCCAATCAAAGTATAGCTTTATACCAGCCCACACTTTACTCAAAATGTACTTGGCCCAGCAACGGCCAAATAAAGCTGATCAGGTTTACTCTCAAATCAAGCTCAGATCCAGCATATCGACAATAAATCCTGACCCATAATCCATGTTGCTGGTTTGAAGAAGATTATACATACGCTCTCATGCAGGGCCAGCGAGCGATTCGGAGATACCACTATTGTTCTGTATGGTTGAGTGAAATTGATATTGTTCCAAACTACCGTTTTGGGAAATTGATGCGAGAGGAATCTGCTGGCAAGAGTCATGATCTGAGATTCACAGAGAGCTGGTATGGTGTGTGGAGTGTTGGCTGGTGCGTGGAGTGTTAGCTGGTGTATATGATGTGTAAGTGTTCACTATAAATATCAGTCAGTTTCCCAATTGCTAAACCTCATCAATACAAATCAATATAAATCAATACAAATGAATCCAAACACTCTTATCGCCTCCACTATCGTCCTTGCTGCTCAAGCCCAAGCCGGTCTCATTCCCCGCGATGCGGGTCTTCCTGACATTTCTGGCCTCACCAGCGGTCTCACTGGATCGCTCGGTGGTGTTGCTAGTGGTCTTACTGGAACCATTGGAGGTGTCACTGGTGGTGTCACCAACGAGGTTACCGGTCTTCTCAGCGGTCTTCTTGCACTTCCTACCGGTTTACTCGGCGGGCTTCTCGGAAGCCTTGGAGGTCTTACTGGAGGTCTTACAGGTGCCGTTGGAGGAGCTACAGGAGGGCTTGGTGGCTTGACTGGCGGTCTTGGAGGGGTTACTGGTGGTCTTGGAGGAGTTACTGGAGGCCTTGGTGGGGTTACCGGAGGTCTTGGTGGGGCTACTGGGGGTCTTGGTGGCGTTACTGGCGTCACAGGATCTAAATTTGTTGTCCCAACCCACAACGAAGCCGTGACAGGAATCATTTAAATCCAATGTCAAATCAAAGCAATGACAGGAATCATTTAAATCCAATGTCAAATCAAAGCTGGTCTTTTTAATTAACTTTAAAGTTGGGCATCTAGTGGCTGCTCCAGACTTCTGGTTATATTTTCCGATTTTCTCTTATAGAACAAATAAATGTCAAATAAATTTTATATCAATATGTAGTATCTTTGCTTCTTGGTTAACGTTTAGCAAGACGGACAACTTGATCAAATTGTAGATGGCTATTCATCTGATTATTTTTTATAGTTGCATGATTGAAGTTGAAGTTTGATGTATTGAGGTTTGATGTATTGAGGCCATTAAAGTATGTAATGGCTGCGAATAATACCATTTTGTCAATCATCACATCCAAGGGAATTTGGATATTGAAAAGGGGAAACGAACCAGAAATGGACGCTTTTCACCTTTAATATCTTCTGTAGAGATCAAACTGAAATGATCATTTAATATCATGACAGGCTACGAGATGGGTTTGATTAGAAAAGCAAGGTTGTGATGAAGCAAACTATGGGGACTGGTGGGTTGTGATGAAGCAAACTATGAGGAGTGGTGGATTGTGATTGGTGAAGCAAACTATGATGACTGGTGGATTGTGATTGGTGAATGAGATTGAATAAGGATTTGGCATTAGGATTACATTCTTACTCGAACGTCCAATGTAATATCTTATTGTAATGGAACAAGTTGTGAGATAAAGTAATCAAATTGCACTAAGATGTAGCTATTGTGGCAGGTCAAATTGCACTGATTGAAAGATGTAGCTGAGTTCTGGCAGATGGCATGATACTCTTTAGTGTAGAATGTATTTGATCCCAATACATATTTTTGTATGGTTGATACAATTTTTGAATAGAAATGATTATTCAAATAGTATTGCAAAGTAAAGTATAACTTGATATGTGGACTCATTTACTCATAATTGTTATATTGATCGAAAACACCCAAAGAGACAAATATTAAATACAACCAAAGAAACATTCCATCGCTGGATATAAACATTAATTGGGATAAACTTTTGCATGCTCTGGTTGTACTAATGTTACACCAGGACAGAAGCTTAAGCAGTGTTTTAGCCCTTTCAAAACATGGCAATAGATACGAAAATTTAATAGTTTACGAAATCAATATGGAATATATGCAATCAAAGTGGCAGTACACAACAAGTTATAAAATTGTAGCTTATAATTCGCAGTACAGTTGGAGTATGGTTGATCTGTTGGAAACCTAAAGACCCGTACCGCTCATTTGTTTGCTCATTCGTTTGCTCATTCACGTACTCTCACTCGCACTCTCACTCACTCACTACTCACGCACTCGCTTCGCTCGTTCGTTCGCAACACAAGAACTCCGCACTTTATTCTACTCAATGCAAGCAAAAGTCTTAATCGTGGGATCAGGAGCCGTTGGTACAACGCTCGCATTGGGGATGAGCACCAACCAGCTTTCCGATGTCTCGTTAATCTCCAGATCCCAAAGTCAAGAGATTAAAGAGAAAGGTATTGAGGTCGAGTCTCCATACTACTCAGATATCAAAACGTTCAAACCTCAAAACGTGTACGCCAACATAACCGAGGCTTATGATGATAAGGAGCTGTTTGAATATCTTATCCTCACAACCAAAAACCTTCCAGATAGTGGCACAACTTGTGAAGACATTTTACGTCCATACAAAGAAAAGCTTGAACAACATAACACAACTATTGTTCTTCTTCAAAATGGTATCAAAATAGAAGAACCAATGATCCAAACCTTCCCCAACAATCTTATTCTCAGTATCGTGAGTTTGGTTGCGGTGACAAAGTATGGTACCAAGCTCGTACAAAAGAACATAGAAATCATGAAAGTTGGTGACTTCAAAAACCCACTTTCTAAAGAGTTCCCTGAATCAAATGACAAAGTTGCCAAATTGATCAAGTTGATCACAGCAACCAAAAATTCAAACAAAGTCCTGCTTGATGAAAACGTCAAAAAGACTAGATGGGAGAAATTATTATGGAACGGTCTGTTCAACCAACTCACCACCTTGGTTGACTTGGACTGCACCAGACTTCAAATAAACACCGGTGTCGACATTTTGCTTAGACCAGCAATGCAGGAAATTGCTGCCATAGCAAAGAGTGACGGGGTTATTATCGAAGACGCAACCATTGAGAATCTTTTACACATTGCCGATGGGCTGTTCTATCCTCCCTCTCAACTTGTTGATGCTAGAAATGGGCGTCTCTTGGAGTTTGAGACCGTCTTAGGTAATACAATTAGAATTGCAAGAAAGAATAATGTCGTGACTCCAGTATTGTCTGTGATTTATGAATTGATGAGGATGGTTCAATTTAGAATAAAGGAAAAGGCAGGTGTGTTTACTTTGAATGAAGCTGATTATAAAGGAAACTCCAGTGATTATCCAAAGTTGTTTGCAGAACAAACCAAGAAGTAAAGTTATCTCTTTGGTTTTATCATCATCAATTTTCTAAACTTCGGCTTGGAGGACGGACTTTTTATTAGAGTTTTTATGTTATTAGACAATTAGACATGAGATTGATGTAGATTTTCTGTTCAAGGACCATAAAGAAATGATATGAATGGAAACTTTATGCTCCAGAATGATCATTGCATGTCGCCAACCATAATTTCTATTAGTTGAGGATGAAAGCTTATCGTGACGAACGTGGCAAATCTTTCAGAGAACGAGTAGTTTGTAGCGTATAAATTAAGGGGGATTGTAGCTTATATCTATATGAAGATAGATGAACATAGAGATTGAAAATTGTGAAACCTAGGCAGGTACAGTAGAGCTAAAGCAATTCAGTCGACAGGATGAAGACGATTTTCAGAGAACATATGAAATCCGATATAGTGTAACGGCTAGCACGGTTCGCTTTCACCGAGCAAACCCGGGTTCGACTCCCGGTATCGGAAATACTTTTTTATATCCCATTGATTGGTTCCTAGAGGCATTGCATTATGCCGATTATTTCCCAGAGGCATTGAATAATGCCGATTATTTCCTATATGGGCTGCTTAAGTAAAAGCCAGCGTAAACGGACTTAACAAATGCAATATTAAACGTGCAAAGGTTGCAACCAAAGATTTGCCCTGGTGTTGACCGTATTGAGTGTAGTTTATTTCTCCAATAATTTACGCCTCCCTTTGACTCGCTTACACAATGTAGCAAACCTATAATGGATCTAACTAGAGAGTTTGTATAGAGAGAATTTGCTACTCACTCACTCGCTTCGCTCGTTCGTTCAAGATTTCGCTCAAAGCAGTTTTGCTGTGTTTCATCAACCTAGATTTCCATTTTGGGACTTTAATCGACATTTCGAAACCACCCATAGAATATAAAAGACCTGGGTAAGCATAAGTTTTAATTATCAAATGAACTTTCCAACAATCACCATCACTGCTTTTATCCTTGCTCTTGCTGCTGCTCAACCTGAAAACGCAGACTCTGGTGTTTCCAACGAAAAGAGAAGAGGCTGGGTTCACTTTAACTTTTTTGAAGGTCCATAAATGGGTGGTTCAGACCTATTGGTCTTTAGAGATTGGTTTATTCTGGTCTTTAAAGGTTAGCTACACTCTGGCTTATAGTTGAATAAATATTGACTATTCATAACTGTAGTGAGGCTGTGAACTGGGGAATTTTGATTGGAGTGCATCACTCACAAACGAGCGAAGCGAGTTTGTTCAAGGATCCCGCTACTCACACTCACAAACGAGCGAAGCGAGTTTGTTCAAGGATCCCGCTACTCGCACTCACAAACTCGCTTCGCTCGTTTGTTTGACTCAAAGATCTCGCTATTCACACTCACTCACAAACGAGCGAAGCGAGTTTGTTTGACTCAAAGATCTCTCTACTCACACTCACTCACAAACGAGCGAAGCGAGTTTGTTTGACTCAAAGATCTCTCTACTCACGCTGACTCACAAACTCGCTTCGCTCGTTTGTTTGACTCAAAGATCTCTCTACTTACACTCACTCACAAACGAGCGAAGTGAGTTTGTTTGACTCAAAGATTTCGCTACTCACACTCACAAACGAGCGAAGCGAGTTTGTTTGAATCAAAGATCTCTCTACTTGCACTCACTCACAAACGAGCGAAGCGAGTTTGTTTGACTCAAATATCTTGCTACTCACACTCACAAACGAGCGAAGTGAGTTTGTTTGACTCAAATATCTTGCTACTCACACTCACAAACGAGCGAAGTGAGTTTGTTTGACTCAAAGATTTCGCTACTCACACTCACAAACTCGCTTCGCTCGTTTGTTTGACTCAAAGATCTCTCTACTCACACTCACTCACAAACGAGCGAAGCGAGTTTGTTTGACTCAAGGATCTCGCTACTCACACTCACTCACAAACGAGCGAAGCGAGTTTGTTTGACTCGAAGATCTCTCTACTCACACTCACTCACAAACGAGCGAAGCGAGTTTGTTTGACTCAAAGATTTCGCTACTCACACTTACTCACAAACGAGCGAAGCGAGTTTGTTTGACTCAAGGATTTCGCTACTCACACTCACTCACAAACGAGCGAAGTGAGTTTGTTTGACTCAAGGATCTCGCTACTCACGCTCACTCACAAACGAGCAAAGCGAGTTTGTTTGACTCAAGGATCTCGCTACTCACACTCACTCACAAACGAGCGAAGTGAGTTTGTTTGACTCAAAGATCTCTCAACTCACACTCACGAACTCACGAACTCACACTCCCTCACACTCCCTCACGCACACTCACTCACTCGCTTCGCTCGTTCGTTCGTTCGTTCGTTCGTTTTACAGCTACTTTGTAGTATTATTTGCATCATATTATCATGTTTGCCTAAATATTCATCATACTCATTCTCTTGAGTGATCATCTTCACCAATATCGAGTAATAATTTCCAAACATTTCATGTCATATAACGATTTTTACCAAACACAGCTATTTTCATATTTCAGATATGTACTCAGTTTGTTGGTTCCAAACTCTCAAACTCTCAACTCTCAACTCTCAACACTCAACACTCAACACTCAACACTCAACACCCAACTCTCAACTCTCAACTCTCAACTCTCAACTCTCAACACCCAACACTCAACACTCAACTCTCACTCATTGCATAAACTTTTTATAAACCAAATTATTCGATTCATCAACAAATCTATAACCCAATTTGTTCAAAAAATCTTGAAAATCCTCCTCTGGAGTATCTTTTGGTAAATTGAATCCACACAAAACCTTTCCAACATCATTCCCATGATTTCTATAATGGAACAAAGAAACGTCCCAATCAGTTTTTAATGAGTTTAAGAATTTATTCAAAGCATTTGGTCTTTCTGGGAATTCAAATTGATAAACTTTTTCATTAACAATTTTGGTACCACTTCCAATCATGTAACGGCCATGAGATTTAGCAAATTCGTTATCTGATATATCAAATACTTCATAGTTGTATTCATCACTAGTCATTTTTTCAATGATTGCAGGTAATTCCTTTTGTTTATCAATGACATTAAAAGAAATATAAATGTGAGCAACATCAGTACCACTTTTTCTATAAGTAAATTCAGTAACAGCTCTTGGATGAAGTAAATTTTGTAACTTAGCAAATTCACCAGGACGTTCAGGGATGGTTACAGCTAATGAAATTTCTTTACCTTCACCTAAAACAGCTCTTTCACTAACGAATCTTAATCTATCAAAATTCATATTAGCTCCACTCAAAATAGGAACATACATTTTGTCTCTATGATCAATATCAGGATTTTGTTGAATATATTTTTTTAAACCAGCTACTGATAAAGCACCAGAAGGTTCAGTAATCAGTCTTGTATCTTCAAAAATATCTTTAATAGCAGCACATAATTCATCAGTATTAACTAAAACTACTTCATCAACTAAATCTTGACAAAGTCTCCAAGTTTCATTACCAAGTACTTTAACAGCAGTACCATCAGCAAATACACCAACTGAAGGTAAAGTTTCTTGATTTTTATTTTTTAAAGATTGATATAAAGCATCTGCATCATAAGTTTCAACTCCAATGATTTTAACATGAGGTGCAATTTTTTTCAAGTATACAGCTATACCACCAATTAATCCACCTCCTCCAACAGGAACAAAGACTGCAGATAACTTATCTAAACGAAGTTGTCTAGTAAGTTCCAAAGCCACAGTTCCTTGACCTGCAATGACGTATGGATGATCAAAAGGTGGGATATTTGTTAAATTGTTTAATTGAGCTAATCGATCACATTCTGCCTTTGCTGAATCAAAGTCATCACCATACAAAACAACTTGTGAACCTAATCTAGAAACGTTAGAATATTTGATTGAAGGTGTTGGAGTAGGCATCACTATAGTTGAAGGGATTTTAAGTCTATTGGCTGAATATGCTACACCTTGAGCATGATTACCAGCAGAACATGCAATGACACCACTAATAGCTGACTTGGAATTAGCATGTAAATTAGCAATCATATTATAAGCACCACGAAGCTTGAATGAAAACACTGGTAATAAATCTTCACGTTTAAGATAAATGTTGGAACTGCATTTACTTGACAAGTTCACAGCATGAGCCAAAGGTGTACCGGCATCCTCAACAACATCGTACACTCGAGATGTAAGAATTAACTTGACATAATCAGGATCCCCCAGTGGTAGAAAGTCACTCTTTGGTATATCTGGGTATTTTTTCTGAAGCGTTGATTGAAACCTTCGAAGGTGTGTGAAGAGAGTTTTCATAGTGATTTTTCAGCTTGACTCATTTCGCGATAAAGAACAATTGATAATGACCGTAAGAGAAGGACAATGATAATGACCGTAAGAGAAAGACAATAATAATGACCGTAAAAGAAAGACAATAATATTGACCATGAAATGATATTGATCTTGAAATTTATATTAACGATAAAAATCTATATTTTGTACGAGATGAACGAGTAGTTTGAGTGATTAGTTGTGTTGAGCTTGTTGATTATATATCAAGCAAATATCACTGTTTATTCAGTTTGAGGTGATTTATGTTTAGATTTGATGGTTTTTGGTGTCATTTATTTATAGAGAGAAGCGATGATGTAGAGCACTTGAAATGGTCAATTTCAAGTGAACTGAAATAAACTACGAACGAACAAACGAATGAATAGTGCTGCGAAGCAGTACTATGAGTGCTAGATCTCACGAACAAACAAACGAACGAGAGAATGAACGAACGAACGAATGAATAGTGCTGCGAAGCAGTACTATGAGTGCTAGATCTCACGAACAAACAAACGAACGAGAGAGCGAACGAACAAACGAACGAGAGAGCGAGTGAACAAACGAACGAGAGAGCGAGCGAACAAACAAACGAACGAGAGAGCGAGCGAACAAACGAACGAGAGAGCGAACGAACAAACGAACGAACAAACGAACGAGAGAGCGAGCGAACAAACTCACTCAGCTGCCAGAACAATCAAAAGGCTTCAAGTACATTACTCTCTTCCTGATTGTACTCGTAGTCCTGAATTTTTACTTTTGGTTGCAAATCTAATGATAATATGCCAGCATTGTACAATTAGTGCATTGAGCTGTTAAGTGGTTGTTCTGTTGCTCACGAACGAACGAATGAATAGTGCTGCGAAGCAGCACTATGAGTGCTAGATACTCACGAACGAACGAATGAATAGTGCTAGATACTCACGAACAAACAAACAAACGAACGAGAGAACGAACGAACGAACAAGAGAACGAACGAACGAACGAGAGAACGAACTCACTCAGCTGATTAGTGCTAGTCAATCAGTTGCTCTCTCACTCACCCACCCACTTACTCTCCCCAACATCCATCTACTATTATCCTTAGAAATCACCTCCAACCCAATGTACCTCAATCCACTCAATTATCAAACTCACAGGCCTCAAAAAACGTAGCCAATAAATCATACCAATCTCTGGGCCGCACAGAACACCCAAGAACTCGTACACCTCTATGTTTTCAGACTGGCTCATATGGATCATGTGGACGACTTGGGTGCAATTGGAGAATGTGTATGGTTAACCAGATATGTGACGATGATGTAACAAGTGAAGTTTCATCGGTAGCGTTCCATAGCAACTCATCTTCAAACGAGCGAAGCGAGTTTGTGAGATTGTGAGTGAGATTGTGAGTGAGATTGTGAGTGAGATTGTGAGATTGTGAGTGAGATTGTGAGATTGTGAGTGAGATTGTGAGATTGTGAGTGAGTTTGTGAGTGAGATTGTGAATGAGTTTGTGATTTTGTGAGTTTGGGAGTTCGCTCGCTCATCTGTTCGTCTGTTCGTTCGTCTGTTCACCAGTTCATTCGTTCGTTGGTTCGCCAGTTAATTCAGTAGTAGTCCATCCAGATGTCTTGTGTACTACGGATATCGAGGCCCCAGTGCCTTTAAGATTACCAAATAGACCTCTGCAAACCTCACTCACTCACTCACTCACTCACTCACTCACTCACTCACTCACTCACTCACTCACTCACTCACTCACTCACTCACTCGCTTCGCTCGTTCGCTCAGTCAGGCCACCTGCTATACATGTCCATTTTTAGAAACCCCACAATTGGAAGGTTGGCCGAGTGGTCTAAGGCGCCAGGGTAAGGTCCTGGTCTCTTCGGAGGCACGAGTTCGAACCTCGTATCTTTCAATATTTTTGAATTTTTAACATGCAAGCAATGTGACGTTCAGTACCAAAGGAAACAATTCTTGTTGATTGTGAATCTCAATGAACACTTGCTTGAATATATATGTTCAACAAACTTTTTTCCGATTAATGTTCTTGTCAGCATTTGCTTGATTTCGCAACCATTTTTCCAGTCAATGACATTGATTTGATGGTGATATTATGTGATAGTTTATATAATTTAACAAACAGATTACGGATTATGGTTGATTTTCGGCATTCTTTTCAGGTAATCTCCAACTTGGATTAATCGATTATTTGAGATTATTTCTAAAAATTCACCAAACATTGAAACAATTGGTTATTCAATAATTAATGTCTTTAAAAAGTACACAACTCTTACAAGGCTAACTCTGCAATGATAATTCTTTACAATGATAACTCTATGCAATGATGACTCTATTTTATGCTTCTATTTTATGCTTATTTTGTTAGAATAACCCCAATCTGGTTCGTTAAAACCAATCATCCAAAATAAATCTAAACCTATTGCTTTATCAAGTTATATAAAACGGTACTCCTCTAAGACAATCCTACTCCTCTAATCCGAGAAATCACACTCACGAACGAGCGAACGAGCTAACGAGCTAACGAGCTAACGAGCTAACGAGCTAACGAGCTAACGAGCTAACGAGCTAACGAGCATACTCACTCACTCACGGACTCACTCACTCACTCGCTCGCTTCGCTCGTTCGTTCGTTCGCTCGTTCGTTCGTTCGTTCGCTCGTTCGATCAATAATAAACTCATACTGCCCAGGTCACTCCGTAACAAGTCGCACTTAGTGATATTCGAAAATCAAAGTGGCAATAAACATGTCGCTTAGTCAATGCCTCTCCACAATCAATGCTCAACAACAGCAGATGAAGCTGGTGCTCGGGGAAGGTAACCTTCTCCAAGCTCTTAAACATTGTTCCACGCTCTTGAATGAACTTCGGACAAGCAGTTTATCACCCAAGGAGTACTATGAAATGTACATTGTGGTGTTTGACCTGTTACAATACCTTAGTACATATCTAAGTACTCAGAATGAAAAGAAGCACAAGAAAGCAGGTACAGGTAATGTAACATTTCTTGGAGATTTATATGAGATGGTTCAATATAGTGGGAATATCATTCCACGTCTTTATATGATGATTGTCATTGGAACCACGTATATGGCCTCTCCTGAAGCTCCAACCAAAGAAATCATGAAGGATATGATTGAAATGTGTCGAGGTGTACAACATCCTATTAGGGGTCTCTTTTTACGTTATTACTTATCTCAACGTACTAAAGATTTATTACCATTAGGTACAGAGGCTGATTTTAATGAAACGGTTGAATTTTTGACGAGTAATTTTATCGAAATGAACAAACTTTGGGTTCGTTTACAACATCAAGGACATTCACTGGAAAGGGAGATACGGTACAGAGAACGTAAAGAACTAAAGATCTTGGTGGGATCCAACTTGGTTCGGTTGTCACAAGTTATTGATGAATATGATAATGAAGAATATCTGAGTATTAATTATTATGAAACAAAAATCTTTCCTATAATAACAGAACAAATCATTCAATGCCGTGATCATTTGGCTCAATCGTATTTGATTGATGTCTTGATTCAAATCTTCCCGGATGAATTTCATTTCGCAACTTTGGATCAATTATTAAATCAAGTGTTTGTTAATTTACATCCATTACTTCAAAAAAGTGAATTGGTTTCAACTTTAATCGATAGATTCATTACGTATCATGATCCTAAGATTACTAAAAACAATAATTTGTTTAAGTTATTCTGGGAAGCATACCTCAAATTTTATGAAGATTTACTGATTGAAGAACATTCAATTATCTTACAATCTTTAATCAAATTAACATTAGCATTTGATGATGGATATGAGAATTTGGATTTGATTTTCAAGTTTTCAAGTGAAAAATTAAACTTGGATAATAATCAAGAAGATAATGTGGATAATTTAAAAGAAAATTCAGAAATTCATGAAAGTTCAAAAGAATCAAAAGATGCTAGATCACAATTATGGCTTCAAATTTTAACATCACCAATTAATTTCTTCCCCCTGATTAAACTGTTATTCAAACTTTCATTCTTTCATCAACTCTTTACTAAAATAACTAATCATGAACATCAAAAACAAATCTCTTCAACAATAATTGATAAAATTCTTTCAGGAGATGAACAATTTAGTGAAACTAATGAAATTGATGGAGTTTTTAAATATTTACTTGTTCTCATTAAAGATGTCAATAGACAATCATCTACTGCTCAAAACCTTGGTGTGATTCTGACGATTAAAACAAAAGATCCCGAAGTGAAAATCACTCAAGAATTCCTTAATAATCAAGAAAAAATTTGTAAGGTGATTCAAAGAGTTGAAAACAAAGACCCATTCAAAGCAATCAATAACTTGATGTATATTCGCAAAAAATACCTTAACAAACAAAGTGAAAATATCATCTACACATACCCTTCACTTATCAATAAAATCTTGAACAAAATCAAAATAGTTGGCATGTACGTTAACGCTCTCAAAAGTAAAAGGGGCAACGAAGAATTGTTAATCACGTCGATATTCAAGAACTTACTGTTGATTATTGATGAACTTTACCAACATCATCAAGAATATCAAAGTGAGTTGATTTTGAAAATTTACTTGGATGCGGCAGGAATCGCAGACCAATTGAACCAACAGGCACTCAGCTACGAATTGATCAACCAATGTTTCGTAGTTTATGAGGATAACTTGATCCTGAATCCAGGTTCTCTGGTATCGAAAAAATCAAACAAACTTTACACCCCACATGACTCGGCTAATGGTGGCTCAATTGCTTATGTTTCAATTCTTTCCATTGCAAACAAATTGTACACCTTACACAATTTTAACAAGGAAAATTTCGAATCTTTAATCACCAAACTCACCTTGTATGGATCTAAGCTTCTCAAGAAACAAGACCAATGCCGTGCGGTTTACTTGTGCTCTCACTTGTGGTATTGGTGTGAGTTTATTCCAGAAGATGATGATGATGTAGAAACTATTCGTGACTTTAAAAGAGTACTAGAGTGTCTCCAAAAATCATTAAGAGTGGCTGATTCATGTATGGATCCGTACTTGTCATTAAAACTTTTTATTGAGATATTGAACAGATGTCTCATTTTTAATGTACCAGATGCAGAAGGAAACTCTGTAATTGATGCAAGATATATCAATGGTTTGATTGAATTGATCAAAACAAATGTTGAAAATTTGAAAGATGGTGAAGATGAAGATGCACCAGAAAGATTATTGTTCAAGAGTGGCGTTGATTACTTTGAGCGTACCTTGGATTATGTTGGCGAAGAGAAGATTGAAGGGTTATTTGGAGGGGTTGTTATTTGAGGTGGGTCAGGTGGGTCAGGTGGGTCAGGTGGGTCAGGTGGCTCTAGTGGCTTTGAACTATTATTCATACCAGCTGTACGCGAGCAACAACTCAGAAGCCGTGTTTTTAACAGTAACACATCCATGTCACCAATATGTGGAGACATTTGAGCTACTTTTTTACTCAGAAATTCTGCAAATAAAAAAATCTTGTCCATGATTATGTGTAGCAGAGGCAATCTCGTAGTGCAAGAGCAGGTTATTTAGTTTGTTTTGATGATACCGATGTCATGTTCAAAGCGATATATTATATCCCTAGTTTATGATTATTATATACCTTGCATAGTGACCAAGTACGCTCGTTAGGAACAAAGAGAGTGACTAACGAGCGTATCGAGTTAGGAACGTAACGAGTTAGGTGCTAGTTAGTAACGAAGCGAGTGACCAAGTACGCTCGTTATGAACGAAAAGAGTTGGGAAATGACGAACGAGCAAAGTGACCAAGTACGCTTGTTATGAACGAAAAGAGTTGGGGGACGACTAACGAGCAACTTGACCAACTACGCTCGTTAGTGAATAGAGTATTCGAATGGCGAACCGAGTGAGTAGCGATATGGGGTAGTGAAAATTATCTGGTTTACTTGAGTCATGTATATCGCAACTGGCTGCGAAAATCCATTGAAGAATGAGTGAGTGAGTGAGTGATTGGGTGAGTTCGTGAGTAGTCAATTTTTCTGATTGAACGAACAAGCGAAGAATGAGTAGTGTAATCTTTACGAACGAGCAAACCCAGTGAGTAAAGTCTGGTTTCTATAGAAAACTTGCAGATAATCTGTGTAGCGAACGAACGAACCCTGGAAACTAGCGAAGCGAGTGAGTGGGAAAAATTGAGTGAGTTCGTGAGTGAGTGCGTGATCGCGTGATTGCGTTCGCTCGTTCGTTCGTTCGTTCGTTCGCTCGTTCGCTTGTTCATGAGTGAATGAACGAACGAATTTTCATCAAGAGAACCTAGTAATGGCCAAGCAGAACCTAAAACACTCACTCACAAACTCGCTTCGCCCGTTCATGTCATTAATATGCTGAATGCTCAAATCTCCTTGAAAGTTGATCGTATACGATTTCACGTATGTTTAGGAGCAAAGCGACTTTTATGTATGGTATAGATTATTTTCATAATAATGAAAGGAGCTGATCATAGTATATGATTTCGAGTTCCAGAAGCAAATACTTTAATCCTTACCGCATCCAGGGAGTGTGTCACTCACTCACAAATGAGCGAAGCGAGTTTGTCGAATCAAGAAGTGTGTCACTCACTCGCATTCACTCACTCGCACTCTCTCGCACACTCTCACTCACTCACGCTCACTCACTCAGACTCAAATTCTATACCAAGTATACAACTGGTTTGTGAGACCATACGCATTCTAGTATATACCAAATATACAACTGATTTGCATGTGGATGTAATATATCTTCACTATCATCCATAAAGCTGCTACGCAGAAACACCAACTATCAAACTCGCTTCGCTCGCTCCGCTCGCTACAGCTGCTGCACATTTTCATACCAAAGTGGCAAGAATGCGTAAATATAGACATGAAATGGAACAACCGTACCGCAATAATGGAAACACCCAATTCTTGCTTTTCAAATACAATTTACACATTGAATTATAATGAAACGTACTCAATATCTTAAACTCACTCAGTCAGTCACTCTTCAAGTAATTTGTTATGTAACCTTCAAAATCAGTAGCAAACCATTCAACAATATACATAGTTAATTTATATCACAAGTTATTATTCAGAATAAACCATAGATGACCACACTCTCAGTCATACATACTCACTTTCAGTCATATATACTCACTCTCAGTCATATATACTCACTCTCACAATCATTCTCAATCATATATATTCACTCTCACAATCATTCTCACCCACTCACTATCACTCTCACTCACTTGCTCCCTTTGCTCGTTCGTTCTTCAAACTCACTCAAATTCAGCATTTCCCAAATCGCACCATTACAACTTCTTGAGACACATCAAAATGCAACCCATACTTAACAATATGGGTGCAAATATAAGGAATATCAGCCTAAACAGAATCAGCATACTGGTTTTCAAAGAACACCATGATAATAAGTCAAAGAATGGATTACGAGCGAACGAACGAATGAACGAGCGAAGCGAGTGAGTGAGTTCGTGAGTGCGTGAGTGCGTGAGTGCGTGAGTGAGTGCGTGAGTGCGTGAGTGAGTGCGTGAGTGAAATAGATTGACATCATAGGAACCACCTCTAAATCAAAGAAATAGATTAACATCATAGGAACCACCTCTAAATCAAAGAAATAGATTAACATCATAGGAACCACCTCTAAATCAGTATTGAATTAATATTCTCAAATCGAAACAGGAACGAACGCTTCTTTGTCTGTGAGTATTCAAGAGTTAATCAGACTGGTCCAAGTAAGATATACTCATTGCATGTAACAAACCTCGGCAGAGCTTTGACATTTGATAAACAAAAAGTGTTCAAGTCGAGATGACTTTGATGATCCTGTTGCTTTTGCGGCTTTGACAGTAAACTACGACAAGCTTCATTTGGATTAGATAATCCAAAGAATATTATGGCTGTGAAAAACGACATATTTAAGAATAACGTTTCGTTAATCAAGTGGAACAATAAAAATGCTAGCTTATTTTCTATACTAAGCTGACGAACGAGCGAAGCGAGTGAGTGAGTGAGTGAGTGAGTGAGTGTGAGTGTGAGTGTGAGTGTGAGTGTGAGAGGTTTCCAACATTAAGATAATGCTAAATGCGTGAGTGAAAGTTTGCTCGTCCAACTACTTTCGAGATTATGATTTTGTAACCCTTTTGAAAGAAGTCTTTGCACAGATGACTCAATTAGCTATTGATATTGCAGAGTGATATTAGTGATAGTGTATATTAATAGGTACATTGATATAAATGTGTAATAATAGTAGTACAGACAAATACAACAAATCACTCATTCTCACTCACTCTCACTCACTCACTCACTCACTCACTCGCTTCGCTCGTGAGTTCGCTCGTGAGTTCGCTCGTCAGTTCGTCGTTTCGCGTACAACTCGAAAACTTTAAAATGAAAGCTGGAGAAAGTTCAGTGTACAACTTCTTTCTCTATGGCCGCCCGAGAGTTATAAACCATTGCAAGTCCAATATACCCATTGATCATACCACCAAAGACACTCCCGTCGCATACAACCACGGTGAGAAGGCATCTGGAAGGGAAGGCAAAGAAGCATACAATTGGCTGGAAAAGCACCATGACACCTCAATAGACTTGGAATCGCAAGAAAAGTGCTTCAAGAAGAGAAATTATAATGTGTTGTGGGTGGTTATCTTTTTATGCATAGTTTATAAGTGTGTATTCTAAAATTAAATGCATGATACTTGAAGCTTGTGTAAATACCTTAAACTCGAGGTTTTTTTTTCCTAAACGAATACACCTACAGGTTAATAGAGTGGACTGTGAAATGATTTTGTAAGAGCAGCTTTAGCTTTGCTGCTTGCAACTTGACCATTTATGGCGTAAACATGTCAATTTATGATTTTTCATGTTATATAAAAGGTGAGTCCTGCATTGGATGCAGGACATGCGGGCTCCGGGCAACTATGCTTAGTAGGGAGAATATAAAAGGGGCTGGCCCCGCTCCTATTAGGATTAGCTTAGTTTAGGACACTGAATGCGAATAGGGAGATTCGTGGGCGTTGTTATGATAAGTGTAAGCTAAGATCGATAGATAGTAAGTATATG
>JAKUAJ010000250.1:0-29607 GCA_030562865.1 Kodamaea lidongshanica (nom. inval.)
CGAACGAGTGAAACGAGTGAGTGAGTAGCGAAATCTTAATATGGATGAACGAGTGAAACGAGTGAGTGAGTAGCGAAATCTTAATATGGATGAACGGGTGAAACGAGTGAGTGAGTAGCGAAATCTGACTATGGATGAACGAGTGGAACGAGTGGGTGAGTAGTGAAATCTCAATATGGATGAACGAGTGAAACGAGTGGGTGAGTAGCGTAATCTCAATATGGATGAAAGAGTGAAACGAGTGAGTGAGTAGCGAAATCTGACTATGGATAAACGAGACGAGTGAGTGAGTAGCGAAATCTGACTATGGATAAACGAGTGAAACGAGTGAGTAGCGAAATCTCAATATGGATGAACGAGTGAAACAAGTGAGTGAGTAGTGAAATCTTACTATGGATGAACGAGTGAAACGAGTGAGTGAGTAGCGAAATCTTATGGTTTGACAATAACTATTGATTTATACCGATTTCTATGGTTATAAAGTCCTATCATGTCAACCTATATCTATGATTATAAGGTCCTATCATGTCAACCTATTCTATGATGTCAATATCTATAACATCTATTTCTATGATTTCTTACCATGGTTTTCTTTGGAGAGCCAGCATGAATGGTGCCGATTCTTTTGAGGCTGGCATTCCGTACATTTGCTCCTATATAACAAGGTATAGGTTACGTTTTGCGGTATGGGTCTAGTGGTGCGATTTGGAAATGCTACAGAATTTGAGTGAGTAGGAATATGAGAGTAAATGAGTAAAAGACCTAAATCATAGAGTGAGATGTAGAGTCCAAGACTATATCATGATGTGCGATAGTGAGTCCAAGACCTATATCATAGAGTGAGATGTTGAGTCCAAGACCTATATCATAATGTGCGATAGTGAGTCCAAGACCTAAATCATAGAGTGAGATGTTGAGTCCAAGACCTATATCATAATGAGCGATAGTGAGTGACCTATATCATAGTCTACAAATAGTATATGAGCTTTAGTATTTCATCTTGGTCTCTTTTAATCTAAATATCAAGCCACAATCTAGCTTTTAAAGTGAGAGTGTCAAAATAGCAGGTGCAATATTATGTATTTTATGAAAGCATTTCGAGGTTAGTATTCTTTGTTATTATGAAAGCATTTCGAGGTTAGTATTCTTTGTTATTATGAAAATATCACGAAGCTAGTATTGTTATTATGAAAGCATTACCGAGCTCGTATAAATTGTTTCATTGTTATAAAAATTTTACAGCACCCATCAACATCGTTAAGCAACTTGATAAATTGACAACGAACGGGTACGAAAGTGCCCGTTCGCTTACCGTGTTTTTGTAAGTTTGTGAGACAACAAACGGAAAGTGTTTGTGAGAAAACGAACGGATATGAAATACCTACTCGCTTACCGTGAGTTTGTCAGTTTGTGATTGTTCAATTATCACCGACAGGTCTTTAAAGGTTGTGGTTTGCCACATGTGACACTTTTCAATTAGTCTTATGGAAGATAAAAAGATGCATTCACCAGCGAACGAACAAACGAACGAGCGAAGCGAGTGAGTGAATGAGTGAGTGAGTGGGTGAGAACTCACTACTCACTACTCACTACTCACTCACTCACTCACCCACGCAAAAAGCAGCATGTCTTTTTTGGGATGCGAGTTGAATTTTATCATCAGCACGTTGTAGATCTACAAAAACTATGACTACTTGCGTATCCCGAAAATCCATGAATATGAACGCGAACGAGCGAACGAGCGAACGAGCGAAGCGAGTAAGTGAGTGAGTGAGTGAGTGAGTGCGTGAGTGAGTTTTTTATTGCTAAGGTTTTTTATTCAATATATCATTAATAGATAAGGATTTGTTAGTGAGTGAGTGAGTTAGTTCGTGAGTGAGTGTTAGCGTTATACGGTAATGATTAATATTAGGTCAAATTACCATTAAATTGAGTTCTAAAGCTTGTACTAGACATTAAGTTAATATCTGCCAATCATAACATAAATTATACATTATTAAATTGTCAGGTGGGCTCCAATCAATGTGCACTGTTTGGAAATAGTATTCCACGATTGTATATATGTACTCATCAGCTATTGCACTTAAATATCCTCTGCAAAACTCAAATATCCTCTGCTATCGAACTCAAATATCCTCTGCTATCGAACTCAAATGTGCTTTCGCACTCAAATATGCTATCGCACTTAGATATCCTCAGCTATTGAACTCAAATATGCTATCGAACTCAAATATGCTATCGCACTAAAGTATCAATTATCAGCTTGTCCCCCACACCTAAGCGCTTAGTATGAACATGCCGCACCCCGTATATAGCCGAAAGGGCTAAAAACACGGTTGTAAACTCAAAGTCTTTATTCACATATATACAAGAAATGCTACTGAATATAATTCCTCCTTTATTTGATCGCCCATTTTCTACTCTGCCCAGTATTTGTAAAAATTGTCATTTCCAACAACAGTCTTGTTGTTGTAGATGATTTCTCCATTAATCTGACTTGCCCATTGACTGTAACAAACTCACCCTCACTCACGAACTCACCCTCACGAACTCACAAACTCACACACTCACAAACTCACCCTCACTCACGAACTCACCCTCACTCACGAACTCACCCTCACTCACAAACTCACTCACTCACTCACTCACAAACTCACAAACTCACTCACAAACTCACCCTCAGTCACTCACAAACTCACCCTCAGTCACTCACAAACTCAGTCACTCAGTCACTCAGTCACTCACTCGCTTCGCTCGTTCGTTCGTTCGTTCGTTCGTTCGTTCGTTCGCTCGTTCGTTCGCTCGTTCGTTCGCTCGTTCGTTCGTTCATAATCCTCCTTAATACGATTCATGTGGTTGTTTGCAGTTTTGATCAATTTTGAATGGAAAGGCTCTGAATTCTTGTAGTGGCAAAGTTAAGTACTAGCCTTGAGATAATCTTCCTTTTTCAATTTTTTGCCGGCCTTATCCATACCGGTGAAGGTTTGGGCGATGTAGTTTGTGATTGGTTGTCTGATGACCACTTGTAAGCCAGGAATCGTGTATACAATGATTGGTTCATTTGTAAGCTTTAAACCGGTTGGCTTTATATTCAAATGACCCAAATTTTAGAATACCAAGTCACTTATACCATAATGAGGAGGAATGATATATCGATTCATGTTCAAAATCAGATGTTTTCCATACGATATTATATATCTATCTTTGAAATTCACATTACGTTCCAAATTCAGAGAAACTTGAACTAGTTTCTTCCAATTCTTATACACATCTATTCCTTGATTGATACAATTGCGAACTTGATAGGTTGCATTATCAGTGAAATTCATGAAAATCAACCCTCCGATGGTATAGTGCTACACAGTACTATACTTGTAGTGGGTGAGTGCTTGGGTGAGTGCATGCGTGAGGAGTTAGTGAGGGAGGTTGTGACTGACTGAGTGAGGGAGGTTGTGACTGACTGAGTGAGGGAGGTTGTGACTGACTGAGTGAGGGAGTTTGTGACTGACTGAGTGAGGGAGGTTGTGACTGACTGAGTGAGGGAGGTTGTGACTGACTGAGTGAGGGAGTTTGTCACACTGACTGAGGGAGTTTGTCACTCACTGATTGAGGGAGTTTGTCACTCACTGACTGAGGGATTTTGTCACTCGCTGACTGACTGAGTTGGTGGAATTCACAAATGCATTGATTTTCCAAGGTCCTAAGTGAGTAAGTGAGTGAAAACAAACTCGCTTCGCTCGTTTGTTAGTGATGAGAATTCGCTACTCACTCATTCGCTTCGCTTGGATTTCGTATTATGTTCATCAGTCATTATAATTATATAAATTTATAAATACAATATCAGATAATTTCTAATTATTAATCTTTTACAACATACTTTATATTCTATTTGAATCGTAATTTCCTCCTCGTGGTGGGAGTTGTTAATAACCAACTAGCGTAGAGAGTTGGTTGTGAGTTACATAAATTGTGTTATGTGTGTTTGATTTTCTTAACCTGAATGGCTCGAATGGTTCTAAATGGCTCGAATGTCTTCATTTAAGGTGTGAACAGTAGAGTTACGAGTGAGTGTGAACGAGCAAAGTGAGTGAGTTAGTGAGCGAGTGAATAAGGGCGAGTTAGTGAGCGAGTGATCGTTCGTGAACAAGTTCGATTGATTAGCGATTTCTATTGAATTGAAAGTGTCAAATTTGTACATTCTTTTAAATGTTGAAATCGCCATTAATTCTGTATATCTTGCATGTGGAGATGTATAAAAAGGAGATTGAATTCCAATTAAACACTAAATCTGGAGTGGAGTACACGTGAACTTGAATATTTAACAAATATTGATGAATGTAATGAGCTGTTCTCCAATGTTGTATTGAGAAGCAAGTTAAAAATTGGCCAGAAATGGCCCAGAAATGGTCCAGAAATTGTCCAGAAATGGCCCAGAAATGGCCCAGAATTGGCCCAGAATTGGCCCAGATCTGAGTGCGAAAAACTGAAGAGTAGAGACTGAAAATGACTGAAAATGACTGCGAAAAGAGACTCAAAGAAGACTCAAAGGAGACTCAAAGAAGACTCAAAGAAGACTCAAAGGAGGCTTAAAAGACACTAAAATGAAACTACAAGGAGATTACATCGTAAATTCAATATAGACTTTATAACAACTTCAAAATGATTCAAAAATAACTACAAAATAACTACAAATTGTCTGCGAAAAGGCTGCAAAAACTATAAAATTTATGCACATGTCATTTTTAAACACGATTCGAGGATTTGGAAGGAACCCCAAGAAGAACAAGAAGGATTTCGAGGCTCCTTCGGCCCTCTATTCACATTCCAACAGCTCGGGTGCGTCCCCTCAAAGGCGTATGCAAAGTCCGAGCGAAGCGAGTTTATCGAATAAAGGAGTATTTCACTCACTCACAAACGAGCGAAGCGAGCTTATCGAATAAAGGAGTGTGACCCACTCACAAACGAGCGTAGCGAGTTTATCGAATAAAGGAGTATGTCACTCTTTCACTCACGCACTCACTCACAAACGAGCGTAGCGAGTTTATCGAATCAAGAAGTATGTCATTCACTCACGCACGCACTCACTCACAAACGAGCGTAGCGAGTTTATCGAAACAAGGAGTATGTCATTCACTCACTCGCTTCGCTCGTTCATTCATTTGCGATCGTTGGGAGATGTCGCCTTTTGCACCCAACGATTTTACACCCTCTTGGATCTGCCTATTCATATCCAAAACTCATAAATGAAAACATAACTTACAATGTCAAGTGGTGAACATGTTATTAATCAACCACTCACTCAACCACTCACTCACTCACTCACTCACTACTCACTCACTACTCACTCGCTACTCACTCGCTTCGTTCGTTGGTGAATTCTAGAGGTTGGTGGTGACTACAAAACAAGGTTTACATACGGTTTGTAGAGGTTCAAAAATGACTCCATATATTCTTCCTTGGTGCTATAATTAACCTTTTTATTATAAACTCTGTATGTTAGCATTGGTGATCTTTGGCAAGTGTTTCAATGGGTGCGAAAATGAAGCGAGTTCGTGAGTGAAAGGAATGTACATTGTTTGATGGTTGTTTTTATATCTTTATATTAGTTTTGTTTCGTTATTTTATTGTCTATCATTGCGGGATGGGTCTTTTCAGTGGCCATGATTTTAGTGGCCATATTTTTAGTGTCTTATTTGACGTACTACACTTATGCGTAGTATATCAGCTGTGGAGGAACGTCTCCTCAACCTAAAACTTTTGATTGGTTTTGCAATTGTAAGTGACATTGAGCGTATTTGATTTGTTGTATGTCATTGATTTTTGGTGATTGAATGTGTTTGATGGTGATATGGATTGATATACATTGATATACATTGACATGGATCTTATAGTGTTTTTAGTTTTTTTTGAATGGCTGCAAGAGCGAACAAACAAGCGAAGCGAACAAACGAGCGAAGCGAACAAACGAGCGAAGCGAGTGAGTTCGTTCGCTCGTTCGTGAGTGTGTGAGTTCGTCCGTTAGTTCGTTAGTTCGTTAGTTATCTCGTTCGTTCGTGAGTGAGTTAGCTCGTTCGTGAATTCGTTATTTCGTGAGTTCGCTCTTTCGTGAATTCGTTTGTGAGTGAGTGAGTCCGCTCGTTCGTAAATTCGTTCGTTAGTTCGTTCGTTCGTGAGTTCGTGAGTGTGTAAGTCCGCTCGTTCGTTCGCTCACTCGTTCGTGAGTCCGCTCGTTCGTAAATTCGTTCGTTAGTTCTTTAGTTCGTGAGTTCGTGAGTGTGTAAGTCCGCTCGTTCCAGCTTCAGGTGAATTATAGAAGATTAAGGATCAGTTTATGGGATAGAGTGGAATTTTATGGCGTAACCTTTATTATGACGAGTTTGTGGGAGTTTGTAAAATAGCTTGTTCAGAAGCATTCAGAAGTTCATTCAGAAGCTCATTCAGAAGCTCATTCAGAAGTTCATTCAGAAGTTGTGGATATACTTTTTTTTTCGAACATGCCGTTGATGAAGGATAATTTCGGATATAAAGTGCAATTTAGCTGGGCCTCTTTTGGAAGGAAGATCAGATTCATGCATGGAAAATAACACTATTAATTGAACAAGTATACAAAGGTTGGATAATGATTAAAGAAATAAGATGTATATTTCATCTCGAACGAGCGAAGCGAGTAAGTAGAGAATAGATTACCTTTAACCTATGCTGATATCTGTTTATTCTTGTATGTTTATTCTTTTATACTGATGAAAACCCACACCCGTGACAAACATTTACAACGGTAATGTGGTGTTTTTATTGTGTAAAATGATTTTATATAGAAGAGCTGCGAAGCAGTGCTATGAGTCTTGATATTCACGAACGAACAAATAGTGCTGCGAAGGAGTGCTATGAGTCTTGATATTCACGAACCAACGAATAGTGCTGCGAAGCAGTACTATGAGTGCTTGATATTCACGAACCAACGAATAGTGCTGCGAAGCAGTACTATGAGTGCTTGATATTCACGAACCAACGAATAGTGCTGCGAAGCAGTACTATGAGTGCTTGATATTCACGAACGAACAAATAGTGCTGCAATGCAGTACTATGAGTGCTTGATATTCACGAACGAACAAATAGTGCTGCGAAGGAGTGCTATGAGTCTTGATACTCACGAACGAACAAATAGTGCTGCGAAGGAGTGCTATGAGTGCTTGATATTCACGAACCAACGAATAGTGCTGCGAAGCAGTACTATGAGTGCTTGATATTCACGAACGAACGCACGAACGAACGCACGAACTCAAATGTTCGCACTCACTGACTCACTCACTCACTCATTCACGAACTTTCGAACTCACGCAGTCACATATGAACAAACTCGCTTCGCTCGTTTGTTCTCACTCACTCACTCACTTACTCACTCATTCACTCATTCACGAACTTTCGAACTCACGCAGTCACATATGAACAAACTCGCTTCGCTCGTTTGTTCTCACTCACTCACTCATTCACGAACTTTCGAACTCACGCAGTCACATATGAACAAACTCACTCACTCACTCACTCATTCACTCATTCACGAACTTTCGAACTCACGCAGTCACATATGAACAAACTCGCTTCGCTCGTTTGTTCTCACTCACTCACTCATTCACGAACTTTCGAACTCACGCAGTCACATATGAACAAACTCGCTTCGCTCGTTTGTTCTCACTCACTCACTCATTCACGAACTTTCGAACTCACGCAGTCACATATGAACAAACTCGCTTCGCTCGTTTGTTCTCACTCACTCACTCACTCACTCACTCGCTTCGCTCGTTCGTTCGCAAGGACTGGAAATCTAAAGTCCAAATGATCCATATCCAAATGCAGACTATAATTGTTACTATGTAACCCCCAATTCTTGACATGCATGTTATATGAAGCGAGAGTAATAATGTATACATCAAGTTTCACCGAATCAACCAACAGTTCAACCTTTTCTAAATCGGAGCCTATGGTATCAATTATTTAATTTCCTGACAAGTTAGCCTATGGTATCAATTATTTAATTTCCTGACAAGTTTGAAATTGAATATTCAAAGTTCATCGTTTAATGTAATTACATTTGTTAGTTTTCATCATTTAATTACATTTGTTGTACAAATACCCATGAACCAATTTGGAGGTGAATTTATTCTCCACCACACTTGAAGATTTTGTTGAGCCGAGATTAACCCTCGTGAAGTCTAAAACTGGAACCACTCCACCTTGATGGTAAACTCCCATTAAAATAGCCATTGCAAAATTGAACACAAACCATGAATATAACAGTCGCCTTTTGCACCCAACGATTATACACCCTCTTGGATCTATTCATAACCAAAACTCATAAATGAAAACATGTCAAGTGGTGAACATGTTATTAATCAACCACGAACTCACGAACGAACGAACGAGCGTAGCGAGTTTATCGAAACAAGGAGTATGTCATTCACGCACGCACGTACTCACTCACACACTCACAAACGAGCGTAGCGAGTTTATCGAATAAAGGAGTGTGACCCACTCACAAACGAGCGTAGCGAGTTTATCGAAACAAGGAGTATATCATTCACGCACGCACGTACTCACTCACTCACTCACTCACTCACTCACTCACGCACTCACTCACGCACTCACTCACGCACTCACTCACTCGCTTCGCTCGTTCATTCATCTGCGATCATTGAGAGATGTCTCCTTTTGCACCCAACGATTATACACCCTCTTGGATCTGCCTATTCATAACCAAAACTCATAAATGAAAACATAACTTACAATGTCAAGTGGTGAACATGCTATTAATCAACCACTCACGAACTCACGAACTCACGAACGAACGAACGAACGAACGAACGAACGAACGAACGAACGAACGAACGAACGAACGAACGAACGAACGAACGAACGAACGAACGAACGAACGAACGAACGAACGAACGAACGAACGAACGAACGAACTCACGAACTCACTCACGAACTCACTCACTCGCTTCGCTCGTTCAGCACAATCTACACTAGCGTAACTAACTGACGAACTCACAAACTCACTCACTCACTCACTCACTCACTCACTCACTCACGAACTCACTCACTCACTCACTCACTCTCTCGCTTCGCTCGCTCCGCTCGTTCGTTCGCTCGTTCGTTCGCTCGTTCGTTCGCTCGTTCGTATCAAACCTATTTGATAATCAAAGATCATGTCATTCGGGATTTTCTTAAAGCTATAAATTCACCATATATACTAATACGCTTGTCTCCAATAACAAAACCACCACAAATCACGTCATATTCCATGGTATAATGGTTGTATAATTTTATAGTGTTTTGGTTGGCTACACCACTCATACACTCAAAATTCATTAGGCTTACCAAAAAAAACAGTCACCAACCTTATGCTCACTGAGTTTTATCCTTCAAAGTAACAATTCTATTCAAAATCAACTTTTGGTCAGTCGAGTCAGTATCCAAACAAAAGTAACCTTCACGTAAGGCTTGGAATCTAACAGTTTCATTACCACTTTTTTCTTTAATGTTAAACTCACTACCTTCAATTTCCATGTTCAATGGAGACTTTTGTTTAATATCAAAGAATGCAGGTTCAATGACGGCAGTGTTGATAACCTCTTCAGAGTTTGGATTTATATCATTCAAGTAACCTTGAGGATGAGCTTGTGGATTCTCACTGTTAAACAATTGGTTATAAATTCTCACTTGATCAACTTTAATGGCGTCGTTGTAAGGAACCCATTGAATAAAAGTTTTTGGTTTTTTCTTTTGATCATTATCATAGTTGACATAAATTTTTTGAATGACACCATTTTCATCTTTTTCAAGAGATTTGAAACTAATGTTGAATGGAACTCTCATTAATCCAACAGGTTGACCTGGAGTTAATCTAAAGTAATCTTTTGAAGATTCTTGAGAAAAATCACTACGATCAATATAAAGTTTATTAGTGAATTTAACAACTCTTGAACCAAATTTTTCACCTCCAGGACCAGGTTTATAAGGAATTTCAACATCTTGAATGAAATCATCATTAAGATTCGAGATTTCAATAATGATTGGATCTAATACCATCATTAATCTTGGAGTAATATAATCAAGGAAAGATCTAATTGCACTATCAAATCTAATTGCTTGAATATTAGTAGTTGAAGTAGTAACACCAAGAGTATTAATAAAAGATAAAATTGCACCTGGAGGTACCCCACGACGTTTAATACCTTCTAAAGTATATAATCTTGGATCATTCCAATCACGAACATATTTTTCATTAACTAATTTGGCAATTTTTCTCTTGGACATAATTGTACCAGTAATATTTAATCGACCATATTCTCTTTGAGCTGGTCTATAAACTTTCAAAGAGTCACAAAGCCATTCATAAGATTCACGAGATAAAACAAATTCAGTTGTACAAAGTGAATGAGATATATTTTCAAAGGAATCAACTAAACAATGAGTAAAATCATAAGTTGGATAAATTTTCCATTTATCACCAGTTCTATGATGAGGAGCATTTAAAACTCTATAAGCAACCAAATCCCACATTTGAGGAGAATCAGATTTTAAATCTTGTTTCATTCTTAAAGTTGCTTCACCAACTTTATATTCACCATTTTTCATAGCTCTAAATTTTAAAAGATTTTCTTCAATACTTGCTTCACGTTCTGCACATCCTTTTCTTTCTCCACCAAGTGTACCATCTGGTTTTAATCCTCTATTAATTTTAACTTGTTCTGATGTACAATGACAAACGTAACCAAAATTATCTAAAATTAATCTTTCAGCTAATTGATATAATTCATCAAAATAATCTGATGAATATGTAATTTTAAATGGGGTAAATCCTAACCATTCAACCATTGATTTAATAGAATTAAAATAAATTTCTTCTTCTGCTTCAGGATTTGTATCATCATATCTTAAATAACAAATACCATCATGAAATTTAGCAAATCCAAAATTAACCATAATAGCTTTGGAATGTCCAATATGTAAAAATCCATTTGGTTCAGGTGGGAATCTGGTAAAAACTTTACCCTTTGTAAATTCCAAATGAGATTTAATAAGTTCTGGATATTTTTGAGGTTGTTCACCAGGTTTATGTAAAGCACCAAGAAATCCTTCAGAAAACATTGAACGTTGAGTAATAAAGTCTTCAGTTTCAGATTTCTTAGTTACATCAGACTTTTCTGATTTAGATTTTTTTTCAGATTTATCATTAGTCTTCTTCTTTTGACTATCTCTTTCATCTTTTGGACCTAATAAATCCAAAAAAATTTCATCAATTAATGGCTTGAATAAATTTGGTGTAGCCCATTTTAAGGATTTTAATTTCTTAACTTCACCCAAGACTTTTGGAACCATTGAATATCTTTTATCTTCAATCTCTGCTTTATTATCATTGATATATTTAGCAATTTCAATCTTGGTTGTTTCCCTATCAACTTCAGCTCCAACACCTGCTGCCGTGTTTAAGTCTGTAATGTTTGGATTTGAAGTATTTTGAATATATTTAAAACCTTCTATAACTTGTAAATTAGTCTTTAAACGACCATCAACAATAGCTTCAGTAACAAGTTTACGGTTTGATACCTGGTTGTCCTTATCCTCAACTGCAAGTGCATTAAGAAGAGAAAGCTTCTTTTCATCAAGAGACTTGATGTTTGCTTCTTCAATTATAGAAGCAAGTGATTGTGCAACCTTTTTATTCTTATTGATTTCATTGGCCTTCTTTTCAGAGAGCCCGAGTTGGTTAAACAAGCTAACAAGTGACATGATACTCGCGATATGAATGTTGTATGTGAAAATCAACCAAGAAATCCAACCAATGTGAGAAAAAATTTTTGCGTTAAACATCAAACAAACACATAAAGGGAAATGAAGGAAAATGCTTTAAGGTTTTATTAGTGACATGAGTTGGTTTGTTTAAGTTGATTAAAGGTAAGCAAGTGTGTTCTGTAACAAATTGATGGTTTTAGTACAAATGCAAAGTATATACCTTGGTATTGATTGCAAAGATACGTATTCAGAAAGTAAAACATGAGGTAGGACAGTAGTACTAGTTACAGTTGTTATCCAATTCGGGAATTTCTGACACATTTATTATCAACTGAATGTTTCACCAGAGTTACACATTATAGGCTACACGGATGATATTGTAGACACACAACTACAATGTATATGGCTCTTTGGCCGAGTGGTTAAGGCGGTAGACTCAAGTTCTACTTATAGACAAATCGTTTCTGTTATATAATATGCCCGGCTATTATATCCCGGATTCTTGTATCCTCTCTGAAGGATATACTTCATATACGTACTATCTATCGATATCGCTTACACTTGTCATAACAACGCCCACGAATCTCCCATTCGTATTCACTGTCCTAAACTAAGCTAATCCTAATAGGAGCGGGCCAGCCCCTTTTATATTCTCCCTACTAAGCATAGTTACCCGGAGCCCGCATGTCCTACATCCAATGCAGGACTCACCTTTAACACTACCCCCCCTCTAAAACAGGTCCGAATTCCTCATCCACATCACCCGATGTATGAGGACCTGTAATGCGCAGGCGAGGTAACTATCCATCAACTTACCCACGACTCCTCCAACTTTGAGGACCCGAACAGAGAACCTCTCTCTCTTAAACCTTTGGCACTGATCTTCATGGCTCGGTCATGACCTGCAAAATATTGCTTCATCCAAAAAGTATCCTAGGGTTACCATTCTGTAAATTGACCACCAACACCATTAAGCGAGGTACTTCTCTGTATCAGTAACCCGATCAAAAATCTCTTGAACTTCCAGTAAGATGTATAATAACCTTAGTTACAGACTTGTCCGCATGTGTCGGTCTGAAGACCATTAATAAAGGCGCTTCTCCAATAAATCTTCAGCACGACTTATCTTAAGGGAACCTCTTCCATCATATTCTTCAATTTGCACAAGCATGTTACCCACGCAAATCCATAACAGATTCCCGACTCCAACCTTTATTGAGCGAACGAACGAGCGTAGCGAGTGAGTAGCGAGTGAAGCTATGCATTAGTGACGTTGCACCAAAATGTGGAATACTCGATCTATGCGATACGTCTGTTGGTTCGCAGAAGCAGTCACTGCCTCATCAAAACTAGCATTCACGTAAGACAAAGTAAACGTCCACTGTCGTATCAACATCTGATCACCACAATCGTTTCTTCAAAGGCATGCCTTTGCTCAAAATCTGTCATACCAACCAATCCTTTCACACTTAGGAGCAACATACTCCATTTGAATTTAACTTCCAAAGTCACATCATCAAATTCCTTTTCCAACACAGTTTGCAACATAGCAACCATATGCTTCTTACCAAACGACCACAGCGCGAATGATATTTCCTTCCGAATGCAAAGAAAGTCCGTAAATCTCCGATACCCTTCTCCAACTGGATCTGATCAACGTTGCATAAGCCACAATTTGACATCTTGCAATTCTTCACCAACGATATCTACCGTTCGAAATTTTGTGTTTTATTATGTTGTTTGGGTGTATTCTCTGTTTCTGTGGACTGAGTGATTGCATCTCGTTCCATCGATCTGATCGGGTTCTTGGTTTCGGAGTTGATTGTTCCAATCAACCAGTCAAACCAACGACACCATCGTCTATCCCCCCTAGATGGGACGAATCAATTATCCGAGAGTCTAACCCTGCCAAATTCTCTATTTTGACCTGAATGGAAAGCCGAATCGCCTGCCTACGATCCACCTGAACCGTAGCAATTCCAATCAGCTTCCATTATCGAGTTCGGAATACGAGCAGGATCCCGAGCAATTCTTCAAACATATTCAGAAACAATGTCACACGTGTAGCCCCTAATGGTGAAACACCTTTCCAATAGCGATATCGCAAATTGAAAGGTACCATATCCATATGCCCTGATTGCATATTTTCACATGTTTCACTCTGAAGACTGCTAATAAAGGCGCTCTTCTAAGGTCTTCAGCATTCCATTGCTTCATGCATATCACGAACCGCTTGAGAACTTACTACTAATCCGAGCTCCTAAAACATCTGCTGAAATCTTCAAACTTGACCGCTGCTACCCGTTCCACAACTTCACCTCAGTGACAGTGTGCCAACGGCATCCAGCAGGCCGGCTTCAAGTTGACCCATTTCTAGCTGTTCATCTCCAAAAATTATCTGCAGACCCTATTCACAAACACGTTCTGATACCATCCACACTTCTCAGTTGTACCTATTTTCCAATAATCTTCACAAGCATTCGTATCTAGGTATTCTGTCTCACCAAGACCATGATGCCCTACTTACGGTCCTGGCCTCCAGTGGGGGACATCCAACCACTTATCCATTGGGAATACGACTATCATATATAGTCTATCCTTCCCAACTACTGATACAGGCACTCCCTTAGCAACCCTAGTGCTATTAAAAATGGAATTCTCCATCAAGTTGCATTACATTGCATCATACAACCTAAAGTCGTATACACATGTGTAAGTAATTAACTCGACTGGACCTTGGCAAACAAGCCAGGAGTACCTCTTGGGAACACAACATCAACCGGACCTCGACCAACGAGCCGGGAGTTCCTCCGAGAACCTAACTCAACCGAACCTCGACTTAACGAACCAGGAGTACCGCTGGAAGCACCACTCATCTGGACCTTGTCCAGGAGTACACTGATAGTACACAAAGTATCTATCACTTCCATATGTTCCCTTCTCAGACTTGATTTCTCGTGAAATCAATAATCCCAAAACTTAACACACTTCGGAGCCCTAATATCCTGCAACAAATGCAGAAACGTGATAATATATTACGCCACCACCTCTCTAAAAGAGGTCCATCATCTTAATTCTCAGATGACTCTTCATAGGGTACTTCATTGTGACCATCTTCATCCATATCTTCAATTGCATGCGAACCTCCATAGCACGTTCCAGCAAGGGCAACGAAGTTCGCAACAATTTGTTTCACCAAGACTTCATCCACGTTTTCCTCTATCCAATCCAGTGATACTGAAAGAGTATGACCAGGTTGAATTCCAGCAAAATGTACCTCGAATATTTTCTTATCATTATCTTATCCCAAAATGGAGTCAATCTCATTAGCCCTAATCTCCATTACCTTAATATTCCTTGGATTAGGCGCCCTTTTGAAAAATTCTGAAGACTCTGAAACATATGGACGAAACCTCACATTTACAACCCTATCTTTACGAGAACCCATTTGTCAATCTACTTCAAAAGCATTAGCAACATCTCGTTTCTTTCCAACCAACTTATATGGTCCTGTTAATGAGTCTATGACTCACGTATCATTATTCCAATCTTACGCTGTAACGCATTGGTATGACCCATGAATCGTATTCTTACCAACTCTAGATATACACAGATAATATTCTTGTATATCTTTCAGGGGTCCTATTAGTATTCCTTATCCCCCCCCTAAGAAATTTATCCTTCATATACGAGTTCACGGTATCAACCAAAGGTTCCAAGCGGCAGCTACCAGATGTTATATAATACGCCCAAGCCTCCCAGGTGGGCTATTATATCCCGGATCTTTGTATTCTCTATGTAGAATACATCATATACTTACTATCTGTTGATCTAAGCTTACACTTATTATAACAACACTCACGAATCATTCTATTCGTATTCACTGTGCTAAACACAACTGCTCCTTCTATTGGGAATACTACTATCTTATAGTCTATCCTTCCCAACTCCTAATAGAGAAACTCCCTTCACAGGTAATGCCATAGCAACTTACTTCTTCTAATAGCAACCCCAGTACTATTACTAATGGAATTCTCCGAACAGTACCATTACCTTGCATCATCTGACACAACTTAGCACACTACGGAGCCCTGATAGCCTGCATCCAATGAAGGCACCTGCCATACTGTAACCATATAAATGGCTCTTTGGCCGAGTGGTTAAGGCGGTAGACTCAAGTTCTACTATCGTAAAGATGCAGGCGTTCGAACCGCCTAGGAGTCAATATTTTTGATAAACCAGCATTGGGATAATAATCAAAATTCCTTTAATAATGGCCTATACATAACTAACATGGATCCAATGTACTATGAGGTGACGAATAGATGTGTACAAATCAAACAGATTAAAGAAAACAGATTAAAGAAAACAGATTAAAGAAAACAGACTATAGTAATCAGACAAGTTATACATGACAAATTCAAAAAAGTCATCTAGATCAAAGAAACCGCTACTCATAAACTGCTCACTCGCTTCGCTCGTTATCCGCTCAAGCACAGAAATAAGAAAACTGACAAATAGCTAAAACTAAGGCCACATGAAGACTACTTGGATTCGAGTCATGTCATGCGTTGAAGGAGCTGTTGCAATTACAGTGGATGAAGAAAGTACAGGTGTTCTTGGATATAGCGATGCCACCATGTGAGGTGAATGGCGACGCTACTCAAGGTGACTACGAAGCTAATTAAATATACAACTTGACGAATTTAATCAAGCGTTTGCTTGTTTGGATTCTTTTGTACAACTAGTGCTCTTTGTAGGACTATTCTGGGGTCCTGGTAGGGCTCTTGGTAGGGTTACTGATAGTGCTCCTGGTAGTGCTCCTGGTAGTGCTCCTGGTAGTACTCCTGGTAGTGCTCTTGGTAGTGCTCCTGGTAGTGCTCCTGGTAGTGCTCTTGGTAGTGCTCCTGGTAGTGCTCCTGGTAGTGCTCCTGGTAGTACTCCTGGTAGTACTCCTGGTAGTGCTCCTGGTAGTACTCCTGGTAGTGCTCCTGGTAATACCATTCCATCAAGAATATTAATCATCTTGGAGCATCTTGGGTATTTACATCAGATTCATTCCTATTGGCTACAGAAAAATTAGGTTTGATTTTAGACGATATGGTAAACTCTGATGACTGAACCTCAAAAGGCATAATTTCGGCTCTTGTAGAGGATCCCATGTCAGCAATAGTTTACAGTGTGGACATAAATTCGCAGCCATTTCAATAGAAAAATCCATTTTGCTGAACGAAACTACTGATGTCACGAAACAGTCGGTTGTTGGTTACAAATTCTGGAAACACTGGCATCACTCGAGAAGTCATTGACTACATTGAAATCTTCAAACATCCAAAATACAATAGTAGTATCGATGTTAACGTCGTTAATTGTCATTGGATTTGCATTACGCTGCCAAGCGCAGCAAGTGAGTGCACACGAACGAACAAACCACCATTTGACGGACCAACTGACCGATTTAATTCTTTTGATTTTTGCCGTGGATTCGGGTTTATGAGAATCTAGGGCATATCGTCAGTATGAAAAGGATTCCAAAGCATAAAAGTAGGACATGGGCTGGTTGGGAACGAACAAACGAACGAGCGAAGCGAGTGCGTGAGTGAGTGAGTTCGTGAGTGAGTTTAATAAGATAGAACTATTTCTGGGATAATCTCAACCATTGAACGTAATCAGCCCACCGGGCAGTCTCAGGGTGCCGAAAGCTACAATCTATAACTAATGTACACAACTAGCCTTTATTTGCACCCAAATGTTAGAAGATCTTGATTGAAATGTAAAGTATAGTTTTTCATAAAAGTTATGTGTTTTCTTAACATTTACACTGTTAATACTCAACTCTTTATTACATGTACTTTTCACGTCGAGACTCGTATATACTTTTCACGACGATTCTCGTATATACTTTTCACGACTATTCTCGTATATACTTTTCACGACGATTCTCGTATATACTTTTCCAGATGATTCTCGTATATACTTTTCACTCCTCATGTATACACTTTTCTTCATGTATGTATATGTTTAGGGAGATATTGATCATCAGCGCATCTGAATGTGAGGAGTAGAGAAAAGTCAACAGTCAAGCGAGTGAGTGTGTGAGTGTGTGATTGAGTGTGTGAGTGAGAACAAACTCGCTTCGTTTGTCTGTTTGTGTGTGAGTGAGAACAAACTCGCATCGCTCATTCGTTCGTTCGTTCGTTCGTGAATAAGATATTCTTAATTTCTTAAACTTGTCCTCTTATATTTATTAGTAAATAGATTGTGACGTTGTTTGCTATTCTTATATTCGTTTGTAGGTTTCGCTACTCACTTACTCAGTCAATCACTCACTCACTTTGTTCGTTTTCGCTACTCACTTACTCAGTCAATCACTCACGAACTCACGCACTCAGTTAATCACTCACTCACTCACTCACGCACTCAGTCAATCACTCACTCACTCACGCACTCACTTACTCACTCACTCATCCACTCACTCACTCACTTTGTTCGTTAGTCTTTACACCTTCTGCACTTTTTTTTTTCAAGTGGCCTTGCTTATATATAGTGTTGCTTCTGGATAAAAGATGAATAATAATAAATATTGATTTCGCTGGTGAGTTCAAATCCTATGATTTTGATACTCACTCACTTATCCGTCTGTGATAACGAATGCACCTCACTCAAACTTATATGACATCATAGTGATAATGCCATGATAGTGATATTGATATAAATCCTATTGAATTTATCATATTTGATTAGCGATTTTCAATGATCAATACCAATCTCTATGATCAGTGACAATCTTTATGAATAAACACCATCTCTATGATCAATGCCAATCTCTATGATTTCTATACTAATCTCCATGAATAAACATCTCCATGAATAAACATCTCCATGAATAAACATCTCCATGAATAAACATCTCCAGTGCAAAGAAGCTTGTATCGATTGGTTTACTGAGTATGACGTGAGAATTTGTGCAGTTATATTATTGTCGTATAAAATGTTTCTTGTCGACATTTCTTGTCGTATGAAATATTCATCATTAAGAACACTGAATGGATGTCATACTATTGATTTCTTTGTTGGAGGATAGTTTCTTTTTTTATTGGTTTGATTATCTGGATAGCAGTGTAGATGCATCAACAAGTGGAACAACAAGATGAGTACAAGATTATGGTATCAGATAATTTGTACAGATTTAAATGAATTGGGCAATTGTTAGCTAATTTAAAGGAATTGAGATAATTGTTGGCCAAAGACATTGATCAAACTTGAGAGCTCATATGTATCTGGATAACCAAAATCAACCAAAGATATTCAATAATATAAACTCATTTACGAACGAGCGAAGCGAGTGAGTGCGTGAGTGAGTAGGGTGTATGAGCCGAGTGATTGAGTGTACTCATTAACTCCGATAACTCTCGTTTACTTGGATATCACTCGTTTACTCGCATCACTCACTTCTTTTTCACTCACGAACTCACGAACTCATTCGCTTCGCTCACTCGCAACATCTCTATGAATCAACATCTCCATACCTTTCATACTGTTTAATACCTAACATGGATCAACACAATATGAGGTGACGAATAGATGTGTACAAATCAAAAAGATCAAAGAGATCAAAGCAAACAGATTAAAAACAAACAGACTATAGTAATCAGACAAGTTATACATGACAAATTCAAAAAGTCATATAGATCAGAAACCACTACTCATAAACTGCTCACTCGCTCCGCTCGTTTCGCTTCGCTCGTTATCTGCTCAGATTAAAGAAACCAAACAGACTATAGTAATCAGACAAGTCATATAGATCAAAGAAACCACTACTCAAAAAACTGCTCACTCGCTTCGCTCGTTTCGCTTCGCTCGTTATCTGCTCACTCACTCGCTTCGCTCGTTTCGTTCGCACAGAAAACTTACTCCTAAACACTCAACATGCTCTCTGAAAACATCCGCCAAATAACTACAGACTTCAAAGACAACAACTTTACCGTCAACAAGTTCAGATACAACAAAGTCAAGTCACTTCTACAAGAAAGCAATCTCTTTACCCACTCTGAAAAAAAAAAACTTTGGGTTGAGTTAAGGGGTTTTTTTGCAGCTTTGCAACAACCAAGTTGGAAAATGATTAAAAAACATGTTAATAGCACCTTTACAGGATATTTGATACTACAGCTTGTATGTAGTGACTATATAAAATCATTTTATGATATCAGTATTCATTGGGATCAGATATCAAAGCTTGTTCCAGAGCCAACCGATTCACAGTGTATCGCTGCCATTTTATCGGAAATTTTGTCACAAAAACAAACAAGTTGGATGTTGGCAAAAGTGTTACTAAATATGGTTAAAATCCGAGCAGAAACAAGGAAAACGGTGGGGATGTTAATGTTGCAAGACAATCGAATGCAACAAGCGGAAGTGATTTTCTCCACCAATTCAGACTTTACAACTTGTAACTATTTGATTGAGATGATTGGAATCACTCAAAATGATCCCTTGGGTTACCCAAGAGTTGGATCTAGAAGATTGGTTGATTTTCTATGTGAAAAAAATCGAGTATTTAAAAACTTGTTCCAATTGAGCTTTCTTGAAAGTGAAGCGATGCTTATTCAAAATTCTTATGAAAATGGTGACTTGACCTTTGCCCAAATTATTGATAATGTGTTAATATTTTGGGTCACTAAAGGTGAAACTTTAGTTCCGTTTTATGTTCCTACTTCCCAGTTAGTGTATAACAAAGTTGGATCAAGAATCGAATTCACTGGGGCTGTTAAGATATCGCTTATTCTTAAAAAGGAACAGTTGAATGAGTTGTTTGTTAAATTGTTTCACGGTACAAAAAAAGTATATGAGTTGGTTGCAAATGCTGTTGAAGATATGGAATCCATTAGTAATCAAGAGGTTGAAGTTAAAATAGAAAGCAATTTTAAAAATTCAATCACCGATAGTTGTCCTCCAATGAATGAAGCAATTATATCTGTTGATTCTAATCGTTCTGCTATTCCTCAACACGTTAATTTTAGTATTCTGGTTGATCAAAGTCAGCCCAACGGTCTGAATTATAATGTTAAAGGTATACACAGACTGCCTGCATCTAGTGGTCTCAAATCTAACCATGCTTCTGATTCCGTAACTCCAAGTCCAAATCATCAAACTAGCAAATCAAATTCTCCTCGCATTACAAGCTCAATCATTCCCCAAAAAAGGATATCAACGCAAGATTTACCTTCACAATTTGAGCAAGTTGCAACCCCCAAAAAAAGACCCAAGATAAGAGAGAATTTGAATGAAACACCAACTGTGGACCGTTTTGGTTCTTTTTCTCATCCATTGGAGGTGGCACCACCAAAACAATTATCAACATTCATTGATGATTCTCAATTTTCTCCACCTAAAATAAAGGAAAAGATACCAGTTCCAAGACGTCTGCCTCAAATTATTCAAGAGTCATCACCACCTGAAAGTGTGGCATCCTTTACCTTCAAAAGAAGAAAGTCTCGAATCACACCCAGTTCATATGATGTGGTTTCGCGTTTATCCCAAAATGCTGCGAAAATTAAACAAATACCTAAACACATTTTGGAAGAATCTTTATCACAATCAGATACCAGAAGTTCACAAAAATATAGTGGATACGATCTCATACGGGAGACTTTTGGGCAAATCACGAATTCCATGCTTGACAAGTTGTTACACCTCGAAAGACTGATTGAAGAAAAAAGAAAAGAAATGGCCTTGGATCTTGAAGAGAAATTTAGAGAAATTGAAAATCGTCATCGAGAAAAACTTGAAGATTTGGTTTTAAAATATAAGCTGGAATATGAAAAGATCAACTTTGGCACATGAGGTTTAGGTTGAAAAGATTACAAAGTGGATGATAATGTACAAATACGTTTAACTTTTGCTATTGAACGACAATGAGCTGAATATATTATTTTGGGCTGGACCTAAAAATGAAATCTGTTGTAGAAAGTAGAATAAACAAATATATGTTCCGAAATGAATGAATATAATGATTTACAAAACAATACTACATTATGTTCCGAAATAAAAAATATATAACACTACTGTCCAATATTCAAGAAAGAGAATATCTGCTTGAGGAACCCAGATGGGTTATCCAAATAAAGGTGATGACCAGCATTAGGAGTAATCTCATAAGTGGCCAAATTCTCACCATGATTCATTTGAGACAAGGAATTGATCTCTTTAACCATTTGGAAACCAGCTTTTTCATCCATCCAATCTCTATCACCATACATCCACAAGGTTGGAAGCTTCATTTCAACAAACTTTTCAGGACATCTGTCTAACAAAGGTAATCTAGCTAATAGAGGGAAAGCAAAGAAATGGGCTAGTGAGTTATCACCGGAACCTCTGCCATTAAAAATTCTGTATATATAATTATGCATAATTTGATACTCTTTAGGGTCTCTTTCGTACATGTAGCGGAATCTCATACCAGTCCAACGAGCAATCATCTTGGACCTTATAGGGCCCATAGTTCTAACGATAGAGAAGATTGAGAATTTTCTTTCCCAAAGCCAACGACTAAAATGAGTAGTATTTTTACCTATCAATATAATTTTTGATCTATCAACTTCTTTAGTATAATCAACTTCTGAACTAGTTGATTCCGAAGAAGAAGTTGATTGTGATGATTTTGTAGGTTGAACAGGTGTGGTTGTTGAGCCTTCAAGGCCATCTGGGCCTTTTGGTACTTCAGGAGTTTTTGTTGGGACAGTTCCTTCAGCAATTTCAGACTCAACGGCACTTTTAAGAGATTCTGGAGCATCAAGATTCTTTTCCTTTAAAACAGAAAATTTATTCCTTTCCAAACCAACAGGACTTACCAAAATCAATTTTTGAATCAAATTGGAAACTTTACCATCATCATCTTGAACAAGTTTATTATATTTTAAAGCATAGGCACAACTCAAGTAACCACCCATTGAATGACCTAATAACACAAACTTTTTAATATTTCTACGTTTTCTCCATTCTTCCATATCATCAATAAACCAGTCTTCAACCTTATACATGTCTTGTTTAGTTTCATTTGCAAAGTTTGGGAAATTGTGTCTTGAACTAAGACCAAAACCTGGTAAATCTATTGCATGAAGTCTAATACCAGGAACTGAAGATAATTCATCAAAGTTTTCTATAAATAATCCCAATGATGCTGCATATCCATGTACGATTACAACATCCAAAGGTTCAGCATTAGGTTCTGTATTCTTGATAAAGAATTCATGAATAAACTTTTTATCACCAACTTCGGTATTAATGATTTCGGATTCTCTAGTTGAATCTGAGTTTGGGAAAAATGGAAGCAACGATAATAGTTCTCTCTCAGCTGCATCATCGGTTATTGAGGTCATATGGCTAACCCAGTCTTTTGCTGAGTCAAACCAGCCATAGGGTATCCTCCCTGTATGTACAGGGGTGTTGAACTCGTTCTTTTTGGATGTGGGTGTCCACAGCATTTTAGTGGCAAATGTATAGAAATTACAAATCAAAGTTCCATATTTCGCACTATATCTTATCGCATCAATGTGACCTTGAGAATATTATAAGATGAACCTTTTAAGGGGGCTCTCGGTTCTCATTACAACTTGGAAGCTGAAGAATATTACCTTTCAACCTGGCTTCTTCCTTTCGTTTAGTTGTTCAATATATTGTATATTCCCGATGTGGTAAGACCGAGATTGCTGCAGACTCAAAAAAATGCTCAGCATGAGATTGTGCGATTGATCTTCCAGAGGCTTGGCCATTGGCTATTAAGAGAAGTGGCAATGTCAGCTTTCCATGGATTAAGGTTCATTATGAAGGATTATCATTGTATTCTTAATGTCAATTGTAACATTTGGTGACTTTTATTGCTCTTGATGAAGAGGTTGGGTTAGATGATTGGCGAGTCACACCACACTCACACTTCTGGCTACGCTCGCACTTCTGGCTACACTTGTACTTCTGGCTACACTTGTACTTCTGGCTACGCTCACACTTCTGGCTATGCTCGTAGTGTTTGTAATATTCTTTTGATATGCTCAAAACAATTAGTTGGATTATATCCAATCACCAGCTTACCCTCAATGGTTCTCCAAAGCCATGAAAGAGCGAAGCGAGTGAGTGCGTGAGTGAGTGCGTGAGTGAGTTCGTGCGTGAGTTCGTGCGTGAGTGAGTTCGTGAGTGAGTGGAAACACAAGAAAATAGTAATCACTCACTCACTCACTCAAGTGCATGGTGACTATTAACTTGAAGGTGATTATTGCCATCAAGATTGTAAAAACTACACGAGAGTACAATACTGGAAGCATTTGTATATCAAACAAAATTGTCGTCTCATAGTTCAAATATCATTATAACCCACTGCGTTTTAACAAACCACTAAGAAAACTCTATCACAGAGCAAGTATTAACTTGTTGTTCAAAGCCATTCTTTTGTTTCAATCATTTAGTGGTCTAACCTAGCAAAGTGCTGCGAAGCAGTACTATGAGTAATATACCCTAATATTGGCCATTGTCCGTATACCGCTAACAGCACTCACTCACGAACTCACAAACTCGCACTCACTCATTCATTCACTCACTCACTCACTCACTCACTCACTCGCTTCGCTCGTTCGCTCGTCAAATTATGTATTAGTTGTACTCTCAGAGTACAGGTATAAAAGATTAAATCTCCCAGTATATCCACATGCTTGTTACCACGAGTAACTGATGATTTGTATACTTGGAAGGGTTCGCATCCTGGGCTAGCCAGGATGCTTTAGCATGCTCGTAGAACTTAAATCCACTTCCAGGTGACAGGAATGACACCTTCTGCTGGGCGTCCAAGGTGGTTGAAAGCACCTGGGGACAAGTCCAAATGGTTGGAGGTGCATCCCGGACAGCTGTCCACAACCTTAACAACCACTGATTTGTTACCACGAGTAACCCTGATGTGCGCAAAGCTTGTTTTTGTTTGGGTTACCGTTGGGAGTGGACTTGTCAAAAATTCCCTTTGGAATGGCCACAACCAAGTCCAGGTCTCTGTTTCTATTACCACAAGCACCGTATCCGACAGAGGGATTGTAATATGTTGCGATACCTTTAGTGGTACCAGCATAAGCTGGTGCTGAGAATCCGGCAATAGCGAGAGCAATAAGAGTGACTGGGTTCATTATAGTAGTAATGGTGGTGGTAGTGTTGTTGTGTTTGATGATGAAACGAACAGGATTAAGCTTCACTTATATACTGGACTTTGAATCTAGTGTTTACCAAGCGTAAATGCCTCTTTGGGTGCAAATGAAATCTTGAAGAAAGCATCCATAATGAGATAAAGCATCATAATAAGATGACATCCATAATGAGATAAATCATCATAATAAGATGACATCCATAATGAGATACATTGCAAACTAACGATAGTGGCACAGACTTGAAAGAACCACCTTACATTGGTTGTATTGTAAAATTGATTAGATTAAACCTGAATTGTTGTACCTGAGTTGTGAGTGAGTGAGTGAGTGAGTGAGTGAGTTGCGACCAACTGAATGAGTGAGCTGTGACCGACTGAATGACAGAGTTGCGACCGACTGAATGACAGAGTTGTGACCAACTTACTGAGTTGCCATTTCTTTGACATTAAAGTGATTTGTTTGATTGTTTTAACATCTAGTATTAATTTATACTATACTTTATTCGTACACTATACTATTTTTCTATATTCATACACTATACTATACTATATTCGTACACTATAGTATTTTTCTATATTAATACACTATACTAAACTATATTCATACACTATACTATTATACTCTATCAATCTCACTCACTAACAATCTCAAGCACTCACTCACTCACTCACTCACTCACTCGCTACGCTCGTTCATTCGTTCAAATCAAAAGACCGATTCTCGATTTGCAACAAAAGTGAAATATGTGCCAAATTGTAGGTTAAATCTGTGTGATAGCCAGAAGGCACAAGTAGTACAGATTACTCTTAAAAGTGCCATTTTGGTCCGGAATAATGAGTTTAGCTTTACTTTATACATTCAGTTTCAAAGTCAGATTCGTTCGATTAACATGAACCAGAAGTGGACAAAATTATTCAAAATAGATGGTGAGGCAGTTTATTTACCGGTGTGGTGAATATCATGTAATCTATTGAGGAAAGTGAACTCCTAAACAACCTCATCAGTTAGCATAAGGTGAGAAAATGTTGGAACACTCACTCACATACTCACAAAAAATATCTTCATGTCTCCAGAACACACAACCCATTTTAAAACAGAACCCAAAACTCAAGCGTACATCTGATGATATCAAAATTATAACCTCACGTACAACTCCACTTACAAGTTATATACTTCTTATGAATACAAAGTAATATACTTGCTTAAACAAACGAGCGAAGCGAGTTTGTCAGTGAGTTCGTGAGTTTGTCAGTGAGTAAGTGAGTGAGAACAAATGAGCGGAGCGAGTTTGTCAGTGAGTTTGTGAGTTCGTGAGTTCGTGAGTTTGTCAGTGAGTTCGTGAGTGCGTGAGGGAGTTCGTGAGTAGCGAATTTGTCTGAGTAAGTCAGTTCGTAAGTGAGTGAATTCACTCACTCGCTTCGCTTTTAACTCACTTGCTTAACAAAGATACAATGTTTGTCAACTAAAGGAAGATTAATGTAAATTCTAAATTCACGTTACTCGGACTCTGGTTTGCCTGGTGTGTAATTCTTCTCCGCGAGGTATTCCTATGAACAGATAGGCTTGCCATGTTATTGAACGAACGAGCGAACGAACGAACGAACGAGCGAAGCGAGTGAGTGAGTGAGTGAGTGAGTGAGTGCGAACATTTGACTTTTATTATCCGAAAAGTTACCCTCTATATCAGTGATGTATCTTGTGCCTCAGAAAACTTCGCTCGTTTGTTCATTTGTGAGTTCGTTCGTTCGCTCGCTCGCTCGTTCGTTCGTTCGTTCGTGAGAACAAACTCGCTTCGCTCGTTTGTTCATTTATGGTTAGAAATAAATTCGACTGTCCATTAACCATCAATTCAAAAACCAACCAGTAAACCAGTCTGTCACCCCATAAAAGTTTCTAACAAATTATATAACTTTGTATAAACAACTTTACATCAACTTTATTCATTTACATTTACAACAGCTTTTCAAAAAAGTGGTTATTAATCTCAAACACTCATATAGGTTAAATGGTGGTGAACTGATTGAAAATGGCCATGAAATGGATGTGAAGTGATTGAAAGTGACCATGAAAAAGGCCGCGAACAGGCCGAAAATGGCTGCAAACAGGCCAAAAATGACCGAGTAAAGCAACCGAACCAACGATCAAAGCGAGTTAGTAAAGCAACCGAACAAAAGAGCAAAGCGAGTTAATAAGTACATAAGTAAAGTAAGTTGGAGCACATGCTTGATACGCATACTGTTACTTCGCAGCACTATTCAGTACTATGAGTGCTTGATACTTACTCACGAACTCATTCACTGAACTCACGCTCTCACTCACTCACTCACGAACTCACGAACTCACGAACTCACGAACTCACGAACTCACAAATGAACAAACTCGCACACTCACTCACGAACTCACAAATGAACAAGCTTGCTTCGCCCGTTTGTTCCACACACTCGCTCACTCACGCACTCACAAATAGACAAATGAACAAACTCGCTTCGCTCGTTTGTTCGCTTCGCTCGTTTGTTCGCTCGTTTGTTCAGCTACATTATACTTTGCATGATATGCTATTACTGTTATATATAACCTCGTCATGCTCGCAAGGTATGTGCAAGAGCGAAAGATTTCTTGCACTTGTGAAAGCTATGAGTGTTGACTATGGGTGTTAATGTTATGTAAATAAAATACTTTCAACGAACTGACGAACTCACTCACAAACTTACGAACTCACAAACTCACAAACTCACAAACTCACTGACAAACTCGCTCCGCTCATTTGTTCTCACTCACTTACTCAATGACAAACTCGCTCCGCTCATTTGTTCATGCACTGACGGTGGTGATGTTCGCTCAATTTCAACCAAACACCCATCACCATATAAACCAATCAACCAATTTATAAACCAATGATTTTCTCCCCTTTATACCTAATCCTTCTTCCATTCACTCTTCACCACTCTATAAAGTCACATGACAAACAGGCATAATACGTTATATTAACCAAACAACGTTGTGTTTGAGAATATCAATTGTATTCTTTGTAAACGAGAAAGTTTGTCTCACGAACTCAGAAATCGCTACTCACGAATGAACTCTCAAACGAGCGAAGCGAGTTTGTTTGAATGTACTGAATTCGCTACTCACGAATGAACTCTCAAACGAGCGAAGCGAGTTTGTTTGAATCTATTGAATTCGCTACTCACGAATGAATGAATAAATGAACGAACGAACGAACGAACGAACGTCAGTCACTCAGTCACTTACTCAGTCAGTCACTCAGTCACTCTTTTACTCACACTCACTTATTCACTTACTCAGTCAGTCAGTCAGTCACTCTTTTACTCACACTCACTTATTCACTTACTCAGTCAGTCAGTCAGTCACTCTTTTACTCACACTCACTCACGAACTCACACTATTTATTCTTTACTGTGGGTTGAAAGTGAAAGAATGCTAGTTTGTAAGGTATTTGAAGTTATCAACCAACTTTTCGCGTTATCCGCATTATATAGTTTGAGATTGTTTGAACAGATGTACTATGAGTTATGACTGTCATATGTAGTGCATAAACATAGTGAAAAGCACTAGATATTGTAGTTTATAAACATAGTGAAAAGCACTACATATTGTGGTTTATAATTGTACAACTGACACACTCACTCAACAAGTTGTATTGAGATTAGATACACAATTCTTGAAATGGTAGATGAAAATAGTGTTGAAATCATAGACATCTTGTAATTGAATAATTCGCTACTCACTTACTCACTCACTCACTCACTCACTCAGTCAAGTAAGTTCCATAACCGATCCGGGTCGAAACGTAACATTAATCGAGTGTTTTTGCTCTGTTTTTGCTCTGTCACCATCTAGAGTAGTGTGGTTTCTCTATTGGTCTTTACGTTATTGGTGACCTCATGGGGATCATAGACGAGAGTGTCGCAAACAGAGAGTGTCGCAAACAGAGAGTGTCGCATACTTGATACTTGATACTTGATACTTGATACTTTATAAACTTGATAAGCGTTCTATCTCCCACTACACTACTCACTTGAAAGCACGCACTCTATCACTCTCACTCACGCACTCACGCACTCTCACGCACGCACGCACTCACTCACTCACTCACTCACTCGCTTCGCTCGTTCGAATTGGGACAGAACTTGACACTACATTCAAAACCACATTCAAGACTGTGAATTTTCATATACAGTATACTTTAAAGCACCTTGTAAAGTATTCTTGTAATAAACACTACTCATCACTACTCTCATAATCACCACTCTCTCATAATCACCACTCTCTCATCTTCACTACTCTCTCATCTTCACTACACTCTCATAATCACCACTCTCTCATCTTCACTACACTCTCATCTTCACTACACTCTCATCTTCACTACACTCTCATCTTCACTACTCTCTCATCTTCACTACTCTCTCATAATCACCACTCTCTCATCTTCACTACACTCTCATCTTCACTACACTCTCATAATACTGAGAATCCCCACCTATTAATCCCAAAAATCCAGCCCTCACCTCCAATGTAACTGTGACATACAATCCTCTCTTGCCACTCACTCACTCACTCACTCACTCACTCACTCACTCACTCACTCACTCACTCACTCACTCACTCACTC
>JAKUAJ010000251.1:0-29436 GCA_030562865.1 Kodamaea lidongshanica (nom. inval.)
CCCCCACAAACGGGCCAGAGTCGCCCTGCCTTCGGAGTTTTCCCCTTTGTTTTATTTTTTTTTTTTTTTGTTAGATTTCCTTGCTTTCTCCTCTCGAAAGTATAAATAATGTCGAGTTCGCGAGATTTTAATTTTTGGAACAAGTAATCCACAAAATAATGTCAACTCCAGCTGTTTTAAAGAAGTCCGGTGTCATCTACGGTGATGACGTCCGTCAATTGTTCCTTTACGCTCAAGAAAAGGGATTTGCCATTCCAGCCATTAACGTCACTTCCTCATCTACAGTTGTTGCTGCTTTGGAAGCTGCTAGAGACAACAAGTCCCCAATCATCTTGCAAACTTCCCAAGGTGGTGCTGCCTACTTTGCTGGTAAGGGTGTTGGCAACAAGAACCAAGAAGCTTCTATTGCTGGTGCCGTTGCTGCTGCTCACTACATTAGAGCCATTTCCCCAGCTTACGGTATTCCTGTCGTTTTACACACTGACCACTGTGCCAAGAAATTGTTACCATGGTACGACGGTATGTTGGAAGCTGACGAAGAACACTTTGCTAAATTCGGCGTTCCATTGTTCTCATCCCACATGTTGGACTTGTCTGAAGAAACTGATGAAGAAAACATTGAAACTTGTGTCAAATACTTCAAAAGACAAGCTAAGATGGGTCAATTCTTGGAAATGGAAATTGGTATCACCGGTGGTGAAGAAGATGGTGTCAACAATGAACACGTTCAAAAAGAATCTTTGTACACTTTACCAGAAACCGTTTACAAGGTTCACGAAGCTTTGGCCCCAATTTCTCCAAACTTCTCCATTGCTGCTGCTTTCGGTAACGTCCACGGTGTTTACAAGCCAGGTAACGTGCAATTGAAGCCAGAAATCTTGGGTGACCACCAAAAATACGCTGCTGAAAAGTCTGGATCATCTTCAGCTAAGCCATTGTTCTTGGTCTTCCACGGTGGTTCCGGTTCTTCTCAACAAGAATTCGACACTGCTATCTCTCACGGTGTCGTCAAGGTTAACTTGGACACTGACTGTCAATTCGCTTACTTGGCTGGTATTCGTGACTACGTTTTGACCAAGAAGGATTACTTGTTGACCCAAGTTGGTAACCCAGATGGTGATGACAAGCCAAACAAGAAGTACTTTGACCCAAGAGTCTGGGTTAGAGAAGGTGAAAAGACCATGTCTGGTAGAATTGCTGAAGCTTTGGCTATTTTCCACACCGCTGATGTTTTGGCTTAGAATGAGTAATGAATGTACATAAACTAGTAATTCAATCCCTAAATCCTGTGAATTTATCAGGAAGTATAAAGATGTAGATTTTCCAATGAAGTACTGTGATCTGATAACGTTTCCCTGTCTTCGTTACTAATGGAACTAACCCATCAGGGAATTCCCCACTCCCTTGTGGTTTGAGAACATGGTTGATTTCTGACCATTTGATCATTGAAATTGAACGAGTTTCCATCGTCTTCCATCGGTAATAAACGTTGCAAAGCACCCGAAATGGAAGTTGCTCGAGTTTAAAATTAGGAGCCTGCGACCTCCAGTAGTAAAGAAAGAGCAAACTATTTCAAAATTTACATGAAAGTTTAATCAATCAAGATGATGTAAGGGGACTTATGGGCTATTTGAGCTTATTTTGATTTCTCAGTCAGTGGCCCCTTACCGGATGGCACGTATCCGGGGTTTTAGTCCACCAACAGCTCGCCCCGGATTTATAGGCCACCAACAGCCCGTTCCGGATTTATAGTCTATTAGTGGCCCATCCCGGGTTGATTTTCATGAACGGTCCGTCCCGGGCTTTGGTGTGGTCCACCTTGATGTGATTTCAATTGGTTGCTAAATTTCAACGACATTCATAGCATCTTGCAAAGCTAAACACTAGCGTATTTGAATTATTTTTTCATTGTAGGGTATTGAAGCCATAAGAGAATAAAACCTTGTTTCCAATGCTGTAAACCTCGCATTTGTACTTGCTTCTTGAACTTGTTGACTCAAATTCGCTGGTTCACTTGTTCAGTTTCGGCTAGAACTCCAAAATGATTCAATGCATCTTGATTCCAATTGAAAATATACCACTTTCTCAGGCTAACACCATGTCAAAGTGACTCTATCCGCATAAAAGATTAGCATTTCTTGTGTTTCATAAAATTGATTGGCCAGAGACACTCCCATCGTTTTGCTGTTAATAAGACTTTCTCCAAATAATTGAATAGTAATAGCTTTCAAGAAATAAAATAAAAGATGAGCTGAATGCTCCTCATATCTGTTTGAGTGTTGATTAAAGAAATCTTTGTCGATAAACATCAGGTTCGAACTCTTGACGCTCTTGTTTTAAAAAGGTTTCAAGAGAAAGTTTCTAGCCATTGCGCCACTCAGTTTTAATTTTTTGGACATTATTTGGATCGAGCCTGTTACTTTCAACTCGCTCGAAATTTTGAAGTTCAAGGCTCTAGCCACTGAGCTACATTTGTTATAATTTTGCGTCGATTTCAGTGGTTGAACATGTCAGCTTTTGCGTAGAAGAACATTTGTATTTGGACTTGGCCTCTAGAAACCATTCCAGCTATATTAACATACATGAGATTAATTCTTAGAATCTAATCTATAAACATATTCAGCACCGTAGTTCAAATTGTGTTTATTTGAGACAAGAAGCATCCTTTAACTTGATAAGACCTAAACTGGCTGTATCCTTCTAGCTAAAATATGAGTGGCAGCAAGGATCTCTGGGGAAAATTCAGCATTTTATAATTAATTCTTTATTGAGTTCTCTATCTCAAGGGAACATTTTGTGCACTGTTGTTCCCCATTCGAAAGCGAAGGAATTGACATTTTTCAATCTGTCTGAAAATCAGGTTTTCATGAGTAATAACAAGAAGAGCCTCTTATGAACACAAATGAAGCGTCATTGGTGAATGACGTTGTAATAAACAACTCAAAGCAACCCATTCATTATCATCTCGTCATACACATTCTTGCTTGTCAACTTATCCCATTAGTAAACGAGTGAGTAAGAACAAATGAGCAAAGAGTGAGTCCAAGTCTCACTCAATTGAAATACTAGAAACGCACTCATAGTACTGCTTCGCAGCACTATTCGTAAACGATACGAAATGTACCCCCCAATAAACTGACATGAATCGTAATTTGGGAAACCTCTTTATCATGGCTCTAAAGTGATTGAATCACCCACAAGTCATTTAGAGTGAAAGTTTAAATTGACTTGATAGTTGTAATAAATATTTAGCCAAAGAATCTGTGCCTTTGCTATTGGTTTTGCTGTTGAACCTGACAACGTTTTCTCAGATACTCAAGTGAACATATAGCTTATCACAAAAATTGACTTAATTTAATAAATTTAAAAGTGAGATCAGTACCTTCGATTTCTGTCAAAAATGTATATCTTGTCTTGTTTATTTACTATTTACACCTTTGATGTCTTTCAAGACATTTATTCTATTCCTTTTTTGATACCTCCAATAATAGTTTACCGTGAAGACTTGGAAATACATTTAATATGCTGTGCAATGTTGGTATCTTAAAATCTTTTCATGGGATCTCCAATATTGTGATTTCTACCATTTTGCATTAATACGAGAATTCCGTCAACACTGATTTGTAAAATTTATAATCGTCCAATCTTCTTATCCACTTATAATCTTCCAATCTTCTTATTCACATACTTATAATCTTCCATTATCATCTGTGGATCTAATCTCATATTTTGAAATCCTGTTGCAACCAAAACATTGGCTTTAAAGTACTTAACCACACATCGATCAACACAAGAAGCTTCCCCCGTAGCCAATTCACCTTCACCATATTCATGGTGAATACATTTCTTTGCACATGACTGAAGGAGTCTGTTGAAGGTTGCAGCAGTAGCATTAAACTGCATGCTCGCTATCTTAATCTTCTCTTGATCCACCTGAACGTTCGCATACTGCGATGTATTACCTATGAAGAGGGACATGCAAATTTTCGAAAGGCTTCAGTTGAAGAAAAAAAAAATGCACATTCTTCTAACCAATGACGATGGTCCATTGGACGGGAAGGTATCACCGTATATCAAGTATTTAGTTGATGAGATACTTTTAAACACTGATTGGGATCTTTCTATTGTCATTCCCAGCGAACAACGTTCCTGGATCGGGAAAGCTCATTTTGCAGGCAGAACATTAACTCTGCAATATATCTACACTGATATAAGCACTCAAGGTACAAATGAAACTGATGTTAATGTCTTTGATGGTCCTTATGATTCACCACAAAGTTTAGGTAACCGTCAAGAATGGTGTTTGATCGATTCAACTCCAGCTGCATGTGCGGATATTGGTTGCCATCATCTTTACAAAGAGAAAGGCCCTGTTGATTTTGTTTTAAGTGGACCCAATTTTGGTAAGAACTCAAGCACTTTGTATTCGCTTACTTCGGGTACTATTGGTGCTTCAATGGAGGCAATCACTCATGGTATAAAACTGGTGGCACTAAGCTATCTGTTTACGGATGCAGGTCACCCACATCATGTATTACAAGAAGCAGCCAAGATCTCGATCCGCTTAGTGAGTCAGTTATTTGAGCAACTTTCTCAGCTGCCTCACATCGACTTATACACCGTCAATATACCCTTGGTATCAAGTTTGCGTCTCGGACAAACTAAAATAAAATATGCACCACTTTGGAATAATACATGGGGCTCGATCTATTCTTTAGGTCCTAAGAATTCCCGCGGTCAACAAGAGTTTGTTTGGACTCCTGATTTCAAACTGGTTTGGCAAAAGGGTTTGTTGGATCTGTCACACACAGATAATCGTGTATTATTGGAGGAAAATATAAGTGTGACACCATTGTGTGCATCTTTCCAGCAAGCGGAACCCCTAAATGGTGAAATCATTTTAGGAGAAACATTGGTTAAAGAAACCACCAATAAAGACAAAATACATCCTGAGGATTCAGACGTTTCTGCAAGTATTCAAAGAGAAAAAGATATCCAAAACAAACTTACATTTCTTATAACAATCCCAGAAAATCAATACATCTATAAACCGCTTGTTGATGCCTTCGCCCGCTTCAACATCAAAGCAACAAATGACACATCTGTTCTCAAATCTCTTTCAGAGAATAAAAGAGTGTTCCATTACGGTGAGTATGAAGATATCGATATCGACCAAATATCTCTGCCTCACTACTACATTCCATCGTACATTTACAGAAAAGCATTAATTAGGAAAAACTACTTGGCCAATACAGTACATCATTATGTCACCAAGAACCCGTCCTCAATCTTGAAAAAAGCAATGCCCGAATCTTATCAACTCGAATTGGACTATGCCGAGTTTTTGGATGATGCTTTAGATGATCTGTATGAATTACGTGACGAAATAGAGCAGGGACACAAGACTTGGATTTTAAAACCAGGAATGAGTGACAAGGGTCAGGGTATTCGAATCTTTAAAACGATTGATCAATTGCAAGAAATATTCAATTCGTTTGAGGAATCAGATGATGAAAGTGATGCTGAAAATGATATAGATAACAATGGAGTGATTATCTCTCAATTGCGTCACTTTGTCGTTCAAGAATATTTGGATTCTCCGTTATTACTTGCTCCATACAACAACAAGAAATTTCATTTACGTACTTATGTGGCATGTGCTGGAAATTTGTCAGTGTATGTGTACAGGAACATTTTGTCGCTTTTCGCAGCCACACCTTACAGTAAGCCAGGAAATGAAGACGAGATTGAAATGCTAGGCCACTTGACAAATACCTGTCTTCAGGAGCTGGAGAACCCTCTTGTGGTGCCATTTTGGAAGTTGGAAGGATTGGATTTAGAATCTAAACAGTCCATTTTTAAACAAGTATGTGATATCACAGGTGAAATATATAAGGCTGCTTCGAGTGTGGATAAAATGAATTTCCAACCATTAGAGAACGCGATTGAACTATTTGGAGTTGACTTTTTGGTTAATGAAGACTTGAGTGTCACTTTGTTAGAGGTAAATTCATATCCTGATTTTAAGCAGACAGGAGATGACTTGAAAGAGTTGATTTATGAGCTTTTTAACCTCGTTGTTTGTGACTTGGTGGTACCTTTAATTTCTGGTGAAGATGCAGGAGAGACATCTTTGGTGCGTGTTCTCTAGAGAGGAGCTAGTACAGATTAGACCTAGAGCATACGAATTGCAGCGTGCTGATTTCTAGAGTCGTTTGTTGTATTAAGAATGCAGTGCTTATTGCATTTGTGACAAATACCTAGAAAGAGGCTATCATTCAGAGCTACAATATTAACAGCTACAGTACGCATAATCATTATCTATAGTAGAATAAATCAACTATTACTAGAAAGGTTTTTAGACAAATTCCTCATGGAAGTTGGCTTTCAACTTGGGGGGACGGATAAAAGAGTAATGTAATAATGTAGACATGCGGCCATTAATAGAAAAATACTTAAACAAATTTCACGCAGCACTACAACACACTACTGAAAGTAATCAATAACTTTGACCTTTGAATTCTACTGTATAGCAGGGTGAGAAACGAAAATCTTTTCGCAGCCAACCAAGTTTGTCTTTGTGAGATGCATTTACAAGCACATGCACATAAGTTCACATTTAGTGTTCCCATTGCTTTTATACATCATGATAATGTACAATTTTTCAAACGATACCATTTAATACATATCTGTTGTTTTTTTCTGCGCTTGTAGATGCCTGTAATTTGATAGCTAATTGTATTCAAGGGCCTGTCAATATTTTGCCTCACCCTTGGATACATTGTACTAAATGAAAGAAAGACATGTTTTAGCACATCTGATTGTTTTATTCTTGAAGCATAGATATATACACAACATTACTCTTGATAATTTGAATTATATATCAACGCAACTCTACACTTGATACTTTGGCATTTGTATTCACACAACACTACTCCAAATACGTTGATTGCTTAAGATATTTTAGGACGTGCTGTTACCAGAAAAAATTTCCAAAGTTTGGACGGTGAAAAAAAAAAACATTTAAAAGCGTTCACATTAGTTTTTTGGAAGACGAATTGCCAGAGTCATCAACAATTGATTGTATACACAGCATTCCAAATTCATCGTAACGTTTAAGAATTTTTGAGAGAGTGTTGTCCACCCGCGCCAAAAGCCAACCACAACTTGTCCCTTCCCCCATTCGTGCGAGTGTATTTTTGTTGCCACCCTTAACAAGTACTGAAATAGGGTTATAGACCCAAAATATATCAAGCATGTCTACGCGAAAAACATTTAAGAATAAGCTGAAGAGATTCAGTAGTCAGCCTCCTGCTGAATTAGCCAGTTTGGCCGAAATGTTCCCTGACTGGGAATCTGATGAATTACAAGTTGTTTTATCAGAGAATAACAATAACTTGGAAGTAGTTATTGATTTGATTGTAAACAATAAGGTATCCAGATGGGAAACCAGTAAAAAGGAAAAGAAGAAAAAGGAAAAAGAAAAAGAACAAGTTGTTCAAATTGATGAAATAGCTAATGTTCAACATCCTAAACCCGTTAAAAAATTCGATAATACAAAGAAGAAGCATCCAAAGAAAGAAAGACCAGCACAACCAGTGGTACAACAAGCACCATCGGTGGCTCAACCAGCTCAACTGGCACCATCTGCACAACCAATTGCTCAATCAACTCAAAATGATACATCTCCACCTGTTAACTCTTGGGCTGCCGCATTGTCACACGACAAACCTAAGCCAAAAGTGGAAGAAGCTAAAGAAATTCCACTTGAACAACAAGAACAAAAGCATACTCAAACACAACAACAAGAACAAGAAGAAGTTACTTTGAAAGAAGCATCAGTGCCAGAACCTCCTGTTGCTCAAGGCTCTTGGGCCTCGGCCATAACCCCTAAACCTGCACCTAAACCAAAGAAGATTGTTGAAGAAAAACCAAAGCCACAAGAAGTTGTTCAAGAAGAAAAGATTAGTGAACCTGTTTATGAAGAGCCTGCTTTTGAGGAACCTGTTTACGAAGAACCTGTTGTTGCTCAAGTTTCTGTTCCTGTTGAACCTCAAGTTATTTTACCTGCTGGTTCACTGGTTAACGCTGTAGGTGTTTCTTTTGGTTCATTGAATTTGGGTGATGATGAAGAAACAGAAAGTTCTTCTAAAGATGTCGAAGTTCCTCAACAAAGATACTCTTTACAAGATGAACAACCTTTTGACCAAAGTATTTATCAAGAACAGACTCAGGCTCAAACCCAACCTGTGCAACCTGTTCAACCTGTTCAACCTGTTCAATCATCTCAACCACAACAAGCAACTCAGCAATCAACTCAGCAAGCTACCCCTCAAACACAACAAGCTCAACAAGCTCAACAAGCCCAACAAGCTCAACAAGCTCAACCTGCCCAATCAACTCAACCAGCTCAAACAACTCAGCCAGCTCAAACCCAACCACTTCAAAACCAAGCAAGTGCATTTGGAACTGCCCAAAGTCAACAATATGACTACTATGGTCAATACGCTCAGCTGCAATTTGCTCAGCAAGCTGGTCAAACACTTCCAGGTTCGCAATACGGTTATCCAGGAATTGATTACTCTGCATACAACACACAGAGTTTAGGAGGAATTGCTTCACCAGCTGCATCACACGTGAATGCCTCAGCATATCAATATGTTGGAGCAGGTTCTGGTGCCGATGCGCTGACTCAATCACCAGTTGTTAACCCAAACACTTTACAACAACAGCAACAAGTGCCATACCCATATCCATACTACAACATGTATTACGGACCAATGTATGGCAACGGAAGTCAAAGTGGTTTTGGACATGGTCAACAAGCACCTCAACAAGGGCAACAACCTCTGGCAAATGGTGTTTCTGGTCAACAGCAAATGGGAAACTCTTCGAGCGGATCTGGTTCAGCACAAAGTAACAGCCAGGCTGGTCAGAATGGGTATGCTTCTGCACCTCTGCAGTATTACGGTCAAGTGAACCAACTTAACAATAGGTTCCCTAATTACTCCTACCCACCACAGCCTTCGTTCAATCAACAACAGCACTCACAACAACTGAGTGATGACTCGAAGAGCCAAGGCCAACAACAACACCAGTATCCTCAAAACGCTTTTGCTCAGCCAATTATGCCACAGTACGGCGGCTACCAACAATACCCTCAATACGGGTATCAAGACAACCAGTACCGTGGTCCATGGTACTAGGCGCTAGCAAAGCTAGTTGATGATTAGTTATGTTTATAATTGTTTTAATATATTGGATCATGTGGTGAGATTGTTTTATTAGTAGCACTTGGGGTATTCGGTGACGTTTTGAGGCTAGTGGATGATTATAGATGTATTACATTAGTTCTAAGACTGAATTTGTACTCCAAGTTGTGTATCAAGTACTTTTAATTCTTTTGCTTGTATAGGACGATAACTAGTTGGTTAGATGACAATCATAAGTGCTTCTCTAGATTTCGTCTACACGTCATTTCTTCTCTTGATGACATTCACACCTCATTATTTCTTTTACGTTTATAGAGATATGTCTTGTTGGTATTATGACAATTATGACTACTTCTCTAGATGTCATCAACATCTGATTACTTCTCTACATTTAATGATAATCGCACTTTTCTATTTTCATGATAATCTCACTGTTAAAAGCCAGCATTATTTAGAGAAACATTTAATCTAGAAACTAAACCACAGCTAGCTTACGTAGTGTGAATAGGAAATCAGTTTTCGAAACATCTTGTAATATGTATTTGGTTTCCATAATATCATTTTTTCAATTATTTGCAAATCTTTGTTAAAATACTAAGCAAAATGTCACAAACGATGGAACATCTACAGATATAAGATTAACAAATACAATCAATAGTTCTTTATGTACCAACCTACCTACCGAATACCGATACCATGCTACTAAAGTATTATGAGAGATGATTTTATTTTAGTAAATCTACAAAGTTAAAGGTCGACGAAAGTGCTAGATGCTGGCTTTATGTAAAGGGAATATCACGTGCCAGCCCCTATTGACCAAATAGGCAACACGAAGGGTAATTTATGTACCGCAGGGGTAATTCCCATCACTAAACATCAAGAATTCGCACTACAAATACCACAGTGTTTTTCCCATACAAAATGATTTATTACCCCCATTAATTATACCATAGTTAACCAAGTATGTATAATCAACGAACAAATTAAACCTTGAAGGCATCCCAATAGCACACACAAATTTTTTTTTGAAGAATTAGTCAAATCCAATGAATGATGAATACATATAATGTATATACATTACATTAATTGACTATTCAAACATTTCTTACCACTTCCAAAGGAAACAGAGAGGTTATCAATCCATCATCCTTTCCAAACCACCCCTAGATTGAATGGATGCGAAATGTTGCAAAAAAAAAAAACCTTTAAAGAGTGAACAAACAATACATTGGCAAATACAACCAAGCTTTGAAATACTAAGAAGCAATACTTGATTGAATATGACTCTGTTTGTTTAAGATGATTTTCACCAATTTTTTTTTGGAAAACCAAATCATGGGGCGGATGGCTAGGACTAGGAAATTTAGGAGAATAGCAACAGAGCGCGCGGCTTCTCCTTTTTGCTCACTGTTTGTTTGTGAGTGAAAGTGAGCGAGTGAGGGAATGAGAGGGAAAAAAAAAAAAAAATACAGTGTGGAAAAAATATATGAGGCGAAATTTCTATTAAGCCAACAATATATGGTGAGGTTCGCACAGTTACTTTTTTTTTTTTCTTTCTTTTGTTGCTTTTTATTCCACCAGCCAAATTTGTGAGACGCGAGCTTGGGAAATACGCGTGGGAAAATATAAAGGTTTGGATTTGGCCTAGCATTTTTTTACTAACAAATAAATTAGAATGGCCCCAGCAGAAAAGAAGAAAGCATCAAGAAAAAAGAAGGACCCAGACGCTCCAAAGAGATCATTGTCTGCTTACATGTTCTTTGCCAATGACAACAGAGACATTGTTCGTGCTGAACATCCAGGAATTGCCTTTGGTGAAGTTGGTAAACGTTTGGGTGATAAATGGAAGGCTTTGAGTGATGAAGAAAAAGTTCCATACCAAAATAAGGCCGAAGCTGACAAGAAGAGATATGAGAAGGAAAAGGCCGAGTATGCTAAAAGAAATGCCTAAGAGTTGAACTCACTATTTTTTCGGACTTGTTTTATTAGTTTTATTATGTAAGTCATATTAAAATTTTGTATTATTTTAATGTAGAGATTTGATAACATACGTAGCTATTGCCTTGAACGTATATCTTTGATGTTTTGTGATTACATGCCCACTTATAGATTACATACTTGACCCACTTACATTACATACTTGACCCACTTATACATGGTATGTTCTGAAATTTACGCATTTATATGTGTAAACGCCATACTAATGTGGGGTTTGTGGTGATCGGCTGCAAATGCATTTATTTTTTAAGACGTGATATCTTCAAGTGTGAAATTACAAAATTGTGTCATAGATTCGAAGCGATAATAAATGCATTCAGATACGAAAGTTCATCAACAGCACTCGAGTTGTTATTTTTAAATCAGTTTGAGTATGTAACTGCTTCAAATGACTTTTTATGAAACAACACCAATGTAATCTGATCAATCTAGACTGAACACGTTTTCAGTAGACTAACTTTTTTTGTTTGTTTAGGCTACTCAAAGTGGAAGTTTCGAAAGGAATCAATATTAATAATCATAAGATACATGAAGTAGAGATCCAATTACCCAACTCAATCATTAAACTAGCGAACGTGCTCGTTCGTGAGTGGGTTCGCTCGTTTCGTGGGAATCAAGTGACCTAATTACTCTGACTTTTGAGACCAATGCAAAAGTGGGTATTTCTATTGTGCAAAGAAGGTTTTAATATTCAAGAAAACGTCACTGTTTTGAGTCAACTAAACAGTGATTGAGTGAGCAAATTAATAATTGCGTTAATTGTTGTTCACGAATCAAAACTCAAGAGTTGACCTTCTTTCATCTTGATGATTTATTGTCTATATATTAATTCTAAACAAATCAATTTGAATAGATACTTCTAATCAATTTGAATAGATACTTATAACAAATCAATTTCAAATCCTTATCTATTGATGATATATTGAATAAAAAACCTTAGCAATAAAAAACTCACTCACGCACTCACTCACTCACGCACTCACTCACTCACTCACTCACTCACTCACTCACTCACTCACTCACTCACTCACTCACTCACTCACTCACTCACTCGCTTCGCTCGTTCGCTCGTTCGCTCGTATTCTGAATTTTCCTTATGAACACCATGATTCCCCAACCATACTTTAACGATAATAAAAAGTCATTTGCTTATGCCACAGTCAACGAGAGGTGGCCAAAGATCATCAACAGTGCCATTGAAGATGTCAAAGCAACTAGTGCGGCCACGCCAAGTGTGGAAAAGTCTGCAAAAACCATAATAGATGCTCTCAATAAACTCTTGAGTGATTTCAAGGCAGATGCAGTAGTTGAACCATTCACCAAAAATCAAATAGCACTTAATTCGTCTCTTGAAAGCTACAACCAATCTCTCCAAGAGTTCAATCAGTCTCGTAAAGTAACCTGGTTGACAGGACCATGGCTTTATTTGGAATGCTACTTGTATCAATGGATCAACTCCTTATTTCTTGCCTCCGAAAGTTTTTGGCAAAAGTATGACATTTTTGAAGAGCCCAAAAATAAAGCTTTCCAACAGTCAGTAGTTGGGGTTGTGGAGCTCACCAAAAGGTACCAAACATTGGAGTCTCAATTGAGTTCTGCTGACTCTGAATCTCGTCGTTTATTATTCCGTGAGTTTATTGATATTTCATTATGGGGAAATGCTACTGATTTATCACTCCTTGCAGGCAATGTATCATTGGAAGATATCAAATCCGTTCAAGGTGCTGACGTTCGTAAGAAAAATGAGCAATACATTTTAGTTAATGACTTGGATAAGGTATGGACTCATTTAAAACCTTCAGACAATAGAATTGATATTGTATTAGATAACTCAGGGTTTGAATTGTTTGCTGATTTAGCTTTTGCTTTATTTGCCTTGGATTCTAAAATCGCAAGTTCCATCCATCTTCACTGCAAAGAAGTTCCTTGGTTTGTTAGTGACACAATGCCAAAAGATTACGAAAACTTATTAAATCAATTGATCGACCCTGAATTTTACTCATTGAATGATACAGATGCAAAGTCACTCAAACATTTCCATGAAAAGTTAATCAATTATAGACAAAATAATCAATTGGTTATAGAATCTCATCCATTCTGGACTTTGGATGTGAATTTTTGGAAGTTAGCTGAGTATAAGGATGTTTATGAAAATCTTTTAAACTCAAACTTGGTCATTTTTAAAGGTGACCTTAATTATAGAAAACTTACTGGTGACGTGGAATGGGAGAAAACAACTCCATTTAAACATGCAATCCAAGACTTGGCTACCCTGAAATTGCCAATTCTTTCTTTAAGAACTTGTAAGGCTGATGTCGTTGTTGGGTTACCTGAAGGTTTGGAGCAAGAATTGATCAAGACATACAAAGAAATGGGCAATGAAGTTGGCGAATTCTGGCTGAGTTCTGGGAAATGGGCCGTCATTTCGTTTTGCAAGGGCACCGAGTAGTAGAATTGATTATCAGTTCGAGTACTTTAGCTACTATTTCAATCTATTTACAAAGTGGTGCTACTCGATATTTTGATCAATTACCAAACCAAGGTTCGAGTTTCACGTTTTAGATTACTTAAAGCAATAAATATAAGTGCTTACTTTGAGAGTGGGTGCGATAAAATAGCATACTGTAGGACAATCCCAAAGCTCTATTTATTATAACATACTCATTAAGGCAGAGTCAGGTGTTTAAAAACCAGGAGAACATTTTTTACTGTGATGTACTCAAGTAGTCAGGCTGACCAGAATATCTTTTAGTTTTCGTGTTAGTGAGCTGCATCCTAACAGTTTTTATAAATGTACCAGGCTTTGAAGAATAAGAGAAAAGAATCCTGGTCAATTAAATTGTTTTTTAAATGCATCACCATATGCCCCATTTACTTTTATGGCAATTATCAAATAATATTTGTCAAAGATTTTTATTCATAAGATAGATTTTTATTCATAAGATATTGGTATACATAAAAGATGAGAGATCCAAAATTCCAGAGTATTGGACTTGTTTTTTTTTTTTTGTAATTTCACTACTCATAACTCTATGGTCCTTCTAATCACCGTATTGTTAGTAACTAAAGTTCTAGCTCTCCGGCAAAAGAATTTCAATTGAAATATGATTTTTTTTTGGGGAAATACGTTCATCCTATTACCAAATAGCTGTATTAAACCCGTTGAACTTCTATAACCACAATAGCAATCGTATATTGATTTTGCAATTTAAGCACCAAGAGAGAAGCCAGACGCCAAAGGTCAAGTAAGACTTATCAGTTTACATCCACATGAAATCGTGTAAATCCAACATAAAAGCACTGATACACAGCAAGTATATCTACAAAAAAGCCCATCCAATCATCTATTCTCATATATCTGCCGGTTTTCTGGCATTGCACGCCACAATCTTAAACTTATCCACAGTTATCTCACTATCGATGCTATTAGAGGTACCCTCTATGGCGCTCACATCATTCATCTTTATTAAAACATTCTTTATGATAAATGTCCAGACATCATCACAGAATCTATAGGTATCCAAGTCACCTTTAAAAGTGATCCGCAGTTTAGCAATACTTGCACTTTGCTTCAAGTTATCTGAGATAAGACGATCAAAGTGGTTCAAGATCTTCATAGCTAACTGAGGTTGGATCTTCTGGTCTGATATTAACATGTCCAATGCGTCAGTTAACGCAACACCGATTGTGGATCTTCTGTAAAGTTCATAATAAGCTGGGCTACTCATGTTCCTATTTTTCTTTTGTTATTGATAATTTTTCCATAGAAATTTGGCCACCACTCAAAATTTCTGTCTTTTTTCTTGTGTAGATGAAGAAGCTTATGTTAAGGAAACGTTGGTAGAGGAAGTATTAATTGTCAATTAAAGGTTTGATATGAAGCTGATACGTATAAGAGAAAAGGCGTAAATTAATGTCAATAGAATATACAACTTAAAATCAAAGTGCGGCACATCACGTACACATATTAAATTCGCAAATTATATGTCAACCGTTGGTGAACAATATAGAAAGGCAATTATTGGATACAAAAGTCTTAAGAAGGCCAGTGGTAGACGAGATGCATCTGAATATCAAAAGCAGCTTGTAAACCTTATCAAAGAGTTTAAACTAGTCAGTGCAATCGTTTCCAATGTGGGATTGTTCAGTGATAACGAAGCATTAGATGAAGTCAACACGAGTTATATACCATTTCTTAATATTGACTATTATCTAGGTCAACTCTATCAAGAGAACTTAACGGATCCCGATACATTTTCAGAGGGTAATGATTTCATTGAACATAAATTGGAAAATTTAAAGAGATCAAAAACCCATTTTATAACATACCTTTTGAACTTGGATAACTACAAAGTTTTGAATAAAAGACAAAGTGAAAGGTTAAATTCTTTCAAAGAAAGCTCAAACCCAACATTTGAAGAAATTGTCAGCTATAGTAATAACCCAACTCTCAAAAGACAAGAAAAGATTGAAAACTACAAGTTGGAGAAGGAACTCAATGAAAAAATGTCTTTACTCGACGAATATTATTCCCAAGAAGCTATTGAAGAAGATGAAGAGATAGGCATTGACTCAGTTTTAGGTGGGTTTGACGAAGAAGTGGTTGCTAAAATTTATATCGATCAACTTGCTCTCTTTTCCATCGGAACGTTTGCATCTTTGGAATCGATTTATATGGAAAGTGAAGTGCTTCTGAAACGCCCAGCAACTATCACAAAAATAGAGGAGAAGAAGAAAGAAAAGAAAGATGCAGATGAATTTGGATATACAACAAAATTGGAACTGGTGGCATACAAAAAAAAGCATATCTCGGACTTGATCTCCAAGCAAGGAAAAATCTTGCAGCCGTTTACAATCACATCGACAAGGCAAGACATCAAAAAAAAAGTCTTCGGAACAGGCCAAGTGTTACCCTCGATGTCAGTGGAAGAGTATTTGGATTACGAGCTTGCAAATGGTAAGATGATGAAGGAAGAGGTTAAGGTTGAAAAAGAAGGTGATACAGATGATGAAGATGAGGAGTTGGAGAAACGTTTGTGGGATGACTGGAAAGATGAAAATCCAAAAGGTGCTGGTAACATGGGTGGAAATATTGGTTAATAAACACCAGATTAAGTACCGAGCAGTGTTGCGAAGCATTAATACAGTTTATTTGATATTCTATTCACCCGGCAAGTATGAATAGGTAATAAAGAATGAGCTATGCCAAAAAGCATTACGAAAAAATATTCACTTTCTTTTGGTTTTTATTTTCTTGAAAAAGTTCTCCTGATGCTTTCATTCTTGATTCTAAAGGCATTGATATTTTTAAATGGAACTTTAAAGAATTGAATTCAGCTAGCGATTTTGATGAAACTGTAAAAATTATTGCATATGAATAAGGCTTGGTTTGGAAAGAAATATGGCGTGCTACATGTACTTTGGAGCTTTATGTCAATCTCACGTGTATCATTAGTACTGTTAAAGCGATTGATGTTTCTAGACCTGAAAGTTCTTTCAAACGTTGATACAAGCTACTGCAGAGTCATTTAAAAGAAAATTACCAGAAATGAAAACTATCATCCACCCCTATTCCAATTTTCTTGCTAAAGAGGTTGAAAAGAAGCTTAAATATTGATTCCACAAATATCATAAAACTTCAAAGAATCATGAGCTCGTTTATTTCTATGTTTAGAAACTTCAACTTTGACGCTTCTGATGACGGTCTTTAATTGTCTGTTTAGATGATACTGGTTGAAAAGTTTCTAATTGACAGTCTATTTTTTATTAATTTGGCAGCAGATTCCGTTGACAGAGAAATAAAAAGCTATTCTCGTCACTCGTAGCTCATCAAAATTATTCTCTTTAGTGGGAAGAACAGAATATTGGAAACTAGAAATGTTTTTCTGGCCTCATAAAATAAACATTACGTGATGAGCTTGAGTTAGTACTACAATAAACAATATTTCGTCAAATAGTTATTGCAACAAAAAAGAAGTCTTAAGTTTCACTCCATGATTTTATATCGATTGGTAGTCTTCGCTTAAAATTTCTTATTAAAGTTTATTTCAACTACTTGCAAACATAGAGTTGATAAAATAGAATACCTGATTCAGAATACAAAGCGTCCAGATTCACGGCAATTCAAGAATCACACGCAAGTTTCATTCGCTACTCACTCTACAGAGTGGAAATTCTTAATTATTCTTAATTACTCTTAACAATACATCATCTCAATTCAGTCTCCAAATGGCGAATCCAATCAAGATACTCAATCTTAATTTGATCCACCGTAACAACCACCAGGACATCTCTCTTCAGGATTAACCACATGTCCTCCTCACTGTCAAAGCTCTTTAAACAGTTGAGAATAATCATATACAACTCTAAAATCTTTAACTTGAACTGATTCAGGTCCTGTTGTGAAACTGCCAGATCGTTAAATCTCTCGATGAACGTATACAAAGCTTCGATCGAGCCTCGTTTATCAGCCAACTCCGAAGAATTTAAAGTTTTTGAAGCACCAAAAAGTCTCCACGAGTAGAGATATTCATAGTACTTGAGAGCTTCCACTAAATTATTTTCGCCGTTGGCAAACTCGAACAAGATTGTGTCGATAAGTAAATAGTTTTTGCGGTACAACTCATTCGAGTTTGGAGCAAACAAAATTGGAATAGACTTGTTGTTCACCAAATTCTGTATAAATGCATTAAACAAATCTTTATAGTTGTAATTTTGACGGCTTTGGTACAAATGATCTAATGCTTCATAAACCAAGTCATATTTATTCAAAAACAACGCCAAGTTGAAGATATTCATGTAGTACTCATTGATCTGGTGTGCATCTGTATTTGATATTTCGTCAAACTTGAGAATGTATGAATTTTGACCTTCAGATAAATCAGAATGGATCGACGATTTTTCATCACTTTTAGAGGACTCTTCTTTTATAGAGACATCCGATTTGAGACATTTGATTGCACGACACTCAAATTCAAGAGCAATATTATAAAAAGCTCTATCGACGCCAGAAATACTCCAATACTTAGGAGAATTGGCTTCGTCCCTTGAAAGTTCACAAAGACCATGAAAATAATTGGCCTTATTTGAATCAAAGATAGCATTGACAAAGTGTTTGAAATCATTCAACTCGTATAACTTGTTTTTTTCATCTTGATCAACATTGGCAAAAAACTCGTAATTACCAAAAGTTTCCAAATAAACTTGAGGCAGATTTGTTAATAGATGAATTAATCCAATTAATACACGATCAAGAACCCTTGATTCGTCCAAGGACCCCAAAAGATAATTTTTAACGAATCCACCTTCACCTCTGTTAATCAAGTCAATCACCACATCGATGAAAAATCTAGATGGAATGACTTGTTGATAGAAATAGTCATAAGCTTCATTTATTTTAACCGGGGCCAGTATCAAAGATGCCAATTTTGGATGTTTGGAGACGATACTTGACCAAAATAAAGAAAACTCCATTTTTATCAAAGATTGATTTTCGATCTTAGCATCTTTTGTATCCGCAACAAAGCTGGTTTCGAAAACGATTGACATTAATTTGTAAGATTGAAGCTTTTTGAGCATTTTATTCACAAGTTTTAGAGTATCTTCATTCACCTCACATATGATGAATAAAATTATCATGTTTGTCAAAATTGCTTGATGGGCACCTTTGATTTGTTGGAATGCACAAAGTGCACTGATTTTTGCAAACATTGACTGGTTCAGCAACGATGTGGTTTCATCAAAAAGAATCTCGCTATCTTCTTCAATCAATGAGTTGATGACCTGTAAGACGTTAGATATAGATTCTAACTCAGCCACCAATTCAGATGCACGATTTGAAGATATCTTACTACTTAAATAAGTTTCATATAACGCTGTGACTTCGTTTTCATTTAGAGAAGAGTGATCATTTAAGGCATTAGTCAAGGATTGATACGTTTTCGTGGAAAGCATACTTTGGACCTCAATCAATATATGAGCAAATTTTCCTTCTGAAGTTGTATTTGGTTTCACCATGAACTCTTCGAAAAAATGACATGGTCTGAAAATCCCGATTCCATTAGCTTGAAGTGATATTAAATAATCTGGATTTGAAGTTAACAGTAAAGCCAAAGGTTCTTGACTTTGCTTTTTGTACTCCTCACATAATGAACAAAGTTGAAACCAACAAGCTCTGGAATCATTTTGATTTTTTATTAAAGCCTCAGTCTGTGTCCTCAAAGTTGATATTTCGAGTTTAAAAGGTGGTGCATCTAAATGTCTGATCAAAACAGATACAGCTGTGGACACGATCAATGGATCATACCTTCCTGAGTTGAAGACTTTATTTTTATAGTATTCACCATCAAAAGTAGGTGCCACTTCTGGGGTTTCTAAAAGCTTTGAATCTGTTTGACTCCAATTGTGGACTGTGATGGAACCATTTGAAATGTTAAGTGTATAATTAACAAGCACAGAGCTTGTATTTGCCTTCCAAAGTAGGTAAAAGCGTAAATCTGTATTTGATTGCTCGATTACTTGATAATCCTGGATAAACCATAAAGATTCTTTGCTGGGAAGCAGTGGCTCAAAAGTCAAATGAGTTAATTGTTTGACATGGAACAAAGAGTCTAAATCGAGCACTTCCCATGTTTTGAACACGAACCCACTGCTATTTTCACTGGACGAACTATTTGCAGTGTATAATGATAATAAGTGACGGGACCCAACTTTGACGCTGGAAAGGTATTTTACAGGAATTGAATTTAACCAATTTGTGGTTGAATCAACTTGAATTGGAGTCATAACTTGTTGATGGGATCTGATACTCCAAAACTTGAGGGTTTTATTAACGGTTAAAGCAACAAATATTTCGTCGCTTAACAGAACCACATCTACCACTGCGTGTGCCAGAACACCATCAATCACTGTAGTTTGATTACTTTTTTTGAAAATCCCCAAAATGTTTAATGGAATTAAAGGAGATGCCTCAGTGAATGAAAAAACATCAAAATCACCTAAAATACTTGATCTCTGAAAGTGCAAGAGTGTTCCATCTTTCAAAGAAACCAATACATTTTGGCCGTCGATTGAGTGTAAGTGATGTGGGCTTGAACGCAATTCAAAGGAGTAAGGTACAGAAATATGACCCCACTGGTTAAATTCATGTAATGGAAGCGATTTTTCTACTTCAAAATCGATGCTTCGAATACATACTGTAATGAACAAATAGTTCTCATCTATCATATCGAGTATAATTGTATCATCTTGCAATTTGACTTGGATACAACGTGGCAATATAGCCAGAGGAACATGTATCTCTATACTTTTTAAGTGCTCCTCACTTATTGGAGTGAAGAAGATGTGCTTCATATCATTCAGAATTTCGTATGAAACATTGTAGGATTGGAATGCCTCGATAATCCCACCACTTTCAGACAACTTAGAGGTAAAGTCGTCATTATAATCTGGTGTGTATGTGAGGGGAAGTTTGACCTTAGAAGCTTGGAGGTGTGATCGATATCCTTGGATACTTGAAGACGAGTGGTTCATAAAGTTTTGATTTTACTTGATGCGCGAGAAATCATTTGGAGAAGGACTTCTTGAAGTATCAAACAATTTGGTTTGAAAACATAATCAAATCTCTCTTTCGTTTAAACCTTTGTAGTCATTACGGCTGATAGAACATAGTTCCATTGATTTAAGTGACATATATACTCTAAAAAGAAGTAAGTTGAAAAGAATTTGGACAAAGGTGAAGGTAAATTAAGATTAATTAGGCTTATTGATACTGCTCACAAGTGTAGCCTTGACTAATCAGCTCGTCATATCAATCGAATAAATATACTACAGACGAGATCGTTACTTTGTAGTTAACTAGGATGTTCCGTATTTACTTGTCACCCATCCCTCCTCGGGGAGGGCAACCTTTTCACCTTTCGCAGTTGGAAACTTTTTTATACTTTTAAAACCAAACATGTCATCCGTCATATACTACAAATTTCTACACCAAAAGAACCGGTCTGTGATACATTTTGATGGGACTGCTATAAGTGTGTTTGATCTCAAGCGTGAAGTGATTCTTCAAAACCAACTTGGCGTGGGTAATGACTTTAATCTCCGACTTTATCACTCTGAGCAACCTGATGTTGAGTATGAACTTGACCAAGATATTATCCCTCGTTCATCATTTGTATTGGCCAAAAGATCTCCAGTAAAAGGTGGAGCTCGTTTTGGAACTGCCGCTCGTTATGTTTCAGGTAAACCAAGAATGAATAAAAAATTGGTTACCACAACTACAACCACCAAGACAGAACGACCCATGGATGATAATATATCCGAAGAAGATAGAATTAAATTGATGTTTGAAAACCAACTGAATGCATGGGAACAAACTCAAGATGAATTAGAGACACACAAGTTGATCTACAATAAACCAACAGCAAAAGCTGGTGAAGATCTCCCACCACCAGGTTACATTTGTTACAGATGTGGTAAAAAAGACCATTGGATCAAAAATTGTCCAACCAATACAGATCCAAACTTTGAAGGTAAGAAGATTTTAAGGACTACTGGTATTCCTAAACTGTACTTGAAAACCATTTCCAAACTGGAATTGGAAAAGACAATACAAGAACAAGGTGGTGTGTCAACCAATGAAAATGGTGATATGGTGGACAAGGATGGTAATGCTATTTTGGTCACTGAAGGTGGTGAATATGCAATTGCTCTTGCAGATTCTAAAACCTGGACAAGTTATCAGGAAAAGCAACAAAATGCTGCTCTCAAAGCCAAACTTGAATTTGATCAAAAAATTTTGGATTGTGTATTGGCTGAGAATAAACTTCAATTTTTAGATCCTTTGGCAGGAAAGCGCAAAATGTTGCATGCACCAATTGTTATGACTCCATGTTGTACAACTACATCCTCTTTGAAGAAACTAACCAACTTCAACTATAATAGAGACACCGTTGAGACCCTTCTCATTGAGAATGACTTCCATTGCCCAAATTGTAATAAAGAAGATATGTTCATTGATCTGTTGCTTCCAAATGAGCAACTCGAAAATGAGTTGGCTGCATTTGTTGATTCTAAAAAGACTGAGTTGGGTATTCTGGATAGTGCTGAGGGAGAGGAGCCTGATTTTAAAAGGCAAAAACAAGACCCGTTAGCGTTCCCGCCAATGCCAATGCCATTTATGCCGATGCCTATGCCGATGATGCCCCAATTCTTGCCAGGTTTCCCAAAGAATCCATAGGGTAGGTTTTTGGTTATGGGTAATATTTTAATAGAGATTTGGAAACTTAAACGAAAATATATGGGATTTTAATTGTAGACATGCTGTCAGCTATTTAGTAGAGAAAGTGAGACACGTGCATTTGAAAGAGAATTGTTTGTATTTTTTTGGCACCATTGATTCGTAAATCTTGAATTGAAAGATACAACACTATTCAGTTATCCTGTTTTTGACTCTTTTGCACTAAGAAATTGGTGATTAAATATTGTTGACAAATGATAAAAGGTTTTCCTTAAAAAGTTATCTTCATGACGATTTGAGGGTATGAATACGTAAATCTGTATACAAAATGGTCACTACTTGAATTAATGTATTTCATATGCTTTTCGTAAGAATTGTATGATTTTTTACAAAAAACTTTAAGCACTCCAAAAGGATTTAAATAAGAATTCGTTTCAATTACAGCAATAATGAACATTCAGCTAAGAGTAACGGCGAGTGAAGCGGCAAAAGCTCAAATTTGAAACCACCTCGGTGGTGTATTCTGTAAGTTCCATTTCTCACCTCTATAAATTATAAAGTTGTCTCAACGCTGATATAATTAGACCCAGAATTTGCATCCATTACACACGTGATATAAACTTTACCCGGACAAGAAAATTTTTTCATATATAAAGAGTCTGAGAAACGCACATTTAATAATCATTAGAGCTATTTCTTACAGCCAGGTGGTTATAATTAAAAGCGTAAGTGGGATAATACAGCATTATTACACGGATGATCCAATAACCAATTTCAAACTAGAGTTTGTGACGATACGAATGATCACAACGTTATTTCGACTGACTTTTAATGCATTGAATGTGCGTAGAGTACTAACATTTATTAGGTATGTTTTCCATTTCCAACATAAAAGAAATTTGGTCTTAGATGATGACTTAAACAAAAACAAAGCTGGAATTACTGGCTGAAACCTTGTGATGTATAGTTTTTGCATTAGAACTGATTTTGACCAAACTTTTATTTGATTTTATGAAATTACTAACAATTTGAAGAAAGAAATGTATGTTATCAATACAGATTTACATGAGGAACTTTTGCACTGGGCACTGAATAATTTATGAGTGACAACGCATATCGGTGGGCCTCAGAAACCCACTTTAACTGACTAATCAATTTAATGGCGAAATGATACTAACTCATCAGGTAAAATTACCTCACGTTTTGTTTAGTGGAAATTTTCTTGTATGTATCGAGTAATGATGATCATCTAGATGACGAGTCAGAATCGGGATTCCCGTTGACGACAAACTTTTTTTAATACCATTCATGCCTTTCTGAATCTTGATACTAACAATCCAGAATCCCTTCTAGACAGGTGTTTAGAACTGGTTTTAGCATCTTCCTTGGTAGTTGATGAATTGAAAAAAAGACAAGCATATATCTGAGATTCTCTACGAAGATACAGTTTTCACGTCTGATACTAATCAAAGGTGCCAAAACCTTTATATAGGGATCAAACAAATATAAACTATCGTTAATGATGATTTTCCACATTTATCACGACGGTCTACTGTGCTAAGGGACTGTTAATCCCTAAGCTCTGATGACAATATAGGCCTTGACCGGCCGTGGTCCCTGATACGTTAGTTTTCTTTGTTTGGAAAATGTAAGTACAAGTGATGACTTATGTTTTTTTGAGTGATCAATGAAAGATAAAATAATATTCGATTTGCATGTCAGTCTGATGATACTAACGAGAACAGTAATAAATGATCATAAGAATTTCTTTGTAGATGAATCTAGTAGATGAATAATACCAATAATTAGTTGAACAATAAACGAGTAAAGGGATTGTATGTATTTTGGCATGATCTAAAAATGAAACTTTGAGTTGATTATTTGAATACCTAATTTATGTACAACCTACATAAACGAATACCTAGTTCATGTACGAGCTAAATTTACGAATAACAAGTACATGTCTGTGCTGAATTAGAGAAAAAGGTTCCTAAGAGATTAGTATATGTTTCTTGCCCGAGTTCGGGGAAATAAGGAATGACAAATTCTATTTTGTGATAAAGCCGATAAGCGAAAGGCTGACAATAACAGATTTGTTCAAGACCGATAAACGAAAAAGGGTTCAATAAATCAAGGGTGCCCCACAGAATTTCATAATATCCTTTGAAATATACATTGTATTATTTCTATACCCTTGCTACAGTTTTTGGAAATCTATCAAGGTCTCAACATAGTCTAAATATGTATCGCTCCTTGAAAGGGTTTATCATTTGGTGCGCCAGAATTAATTAAGTTTTGAGTATTATCGCATGCAAAAAGAACCTCCTTCGTATCACAGGGGTGACTACCCAAAAGGATACCGTCAAATCACAAGACCAACGCGGCAGAACAGCAATGAAACACTCAACAGTGTCATGTCGAACACCCAAACCGAGACGTTTGATGTTCTCCCGTCATTTCAGATGTTCCAGTCCATCTTGCGAAGAAATGTGACACAGTTTGCGGAGGATCTTATAAGTCAGCCTCCTAGTTATGAAGCTGATATATTTCCTCAGGCATTTGAAACCACACGGCAAGAGGCAGAGTGGCCTAGTGACGTGTTGGATTTTTTGGAGAATGAAGATGACTCAGAAGTTTATAATCATAATGAATTCATGGAGGCCAATTTGGGATATTCACCCATAGACAATATAGACAAACTTCCCAAAGCAAAAAAGTCACCCTTGGATATCCAGATCTATGTTACAAAAAAGATTCCTGACCCCAAATCCAAGACCAACGAGCTTGAAACCCGATTGAAAAGCTATACTGGTGGTGACCAAGTGAATGGTTATGTGGTTATCCATAATACAAGTAATGAGAAATTCAACTTTGGACTCTTCACAGTTTCTCTAGAGGGTACCTTAAAGATTACAGAGACAAACAAAAAGTACGCTGGACTTCAAGACCATAAATATAACAAGATTATGATGAAGAAATTCTTGAAAATGTACGATTTTAATGCATCTTATGGATATACTCATGTACCTAGTAGTGTGGGGTTAGAGTACATTGATTTCACTAAAGACGCTGATGGTATAATATTAGGGATTCCTAATGATAGAGTTCTACAACCAGGGGCGAAGTATAAAAAGTTCTTTACATTTACACTTCCAGATAAATTATTGGATAACACTTGTACTCACGGAATAAAATCTCATGTTATACCACCTCCACAGTTTGGATGGGATCCCACATGCTTCTATGGGCGAGGTGAGTTTGTTGTTCTTAGTAAAGCCTTGGGTTATGGGTTTTTAGATCTTCGGGGAACTCCAACGTTAACTAAAGATTATTCTTTTGAAGAAATTAGTATCAACTATACCATTGAGGCCAAATTCATCAATTCAAACTCAAGTCAGAATGTTGCATTATCTCAAATGGAAATCAATGACCCAAACTCAGACAAAGAATTTTTAATCTCAGGGCTTTCCCAATACTATCTTCGTTTTGTACCTGAATCTTGTGAAGAAAATACAGAGAATATTCGTCATCGTTTATCAACACAACTACTGAACCGAGCGACTTGGAATCTGATTGAAAAACTTCATTCTCAAATTGAAAGGGAGCTTGATGAACTTCTTGTTAGAGAGGAGTTGACGGTGGAGGAGCTCAAGAGGAAGAACATAATCTTGAACAACAACCTTAACAATGTGAAAGAGCCATCTTCAGAATGTAAAGAAACAATTTCTAGTTTGAAATCGGTTGTGATATACGGTAAGAAGAAAAAGTCTATTCTCTCATCGCTTGTTAAGATAGGAAAACTGAATTTACATGTTAAAATACCCGATTTCATCATTGAAAGTGATTCTCCCAAATTGTTAAAAAGATTTAATAATTCCAATCAAAATAGTGATAAATGTATTGATGTTTCTTTAGATTTCACATCATCGGATTCATTTCCACCTCCACAAATAGCATCTATCGAGGTAAACATCGTTTTATGGACTTTTCATACAGAGTATCCGCTTCCTTTTGAAATCTGCCATGATTTTTTTTATAGGCAACACGACAACAAAACTACTTGTGCAGATGAATCATCAACCACCACAGCAAATATTCAGTATTTGAAAGACTTTTCGTTCAACTATTTACAATTTTTCAAGAGCACCCTGCTAAAACTTTCCAAAAACTTATTCTTCTACTTAAAATCAATAAAGCATTTAACGGTCAAAAAAGATATAATTAAAGACTACTATAAAAAGATTACCCCACAAACCAACCCTGAAATACTACATAATACAGAAAAACTAGCTCTGGGAGAGCAATGGCGAAAGAAAATCTCTATTCCCTTGATAGTTGAGAATAAGCACAATGTAACCTTACTTCCAGCGTTTCAGTCATGTATGGTTGGCAGGGTACAATGCTTAGAAGTTGTGGTTAAATTTAAAGGTGGTAGCAGTGAACAGAAGGAATTTGGTGGTAACACAGTGAAGGTGGAAGTTCCTATTGTGGTGGGATAGAGAGTTCACCAAGTTGGTAATACTGCAGAATGAATTTATGTACAATTCAATAGTGCAAGGTACAGCGCGAGGCACTATATTTCATTAGTAGTGGCAATTGTAAAATTGTTATTTAGGTGATTTTGTTTAGGAGAAACTAAGTTATCACCGAGATTCGCATGAAGCTATGATATGGCTGAAATTCACATCAAATAAAAAGTTATAATTGAGATTCACAGTATCCTAAGTTATGACTGAAATGAACAGTAACCTACTGTAGTATATTTGTAATGCCAATTATGATTGAGGCCATGTTATTTAACAGAAAACATAATATGGACTAAAGTATTGTCGAACTAGAATTAGCCATTTTAAAGAAAGTGAGTGAAACATTCAGATATCTACATCTTTGCACAGCTCAATTTGTCAGCCAAATATTTGAAGATCATTGAGTTTATAAGGTTGGCTTTCTTGAAAATATTCACTTGCATTATCCACGTTTATTAATTATCATATTTCTTTACTGAAGAGTGGCCAATTTCGTAGAGAATAAGGATTCAGTCAGAGACAAGGTTTATTTTTTGTTGAAATCAAACAAGTTCAACTTGGATCAGCTATGCGGTGATTTCTAGGTATTAGCAAAAAACAAAAGATGATAAGGCCCAATGCTACTCTTTGTATACATAAATTAAAGAGTAATTATGAGTTAATGCAAGTTTTTTTTGATAGCGAACCGAAATGGATGTAAGAGGCAAAAGGTAAGAAGTAACCACAAGTGGTTGGGCGTACATTTTTTCTTCCACTTGTTATGCTACCTAACAGTACAGTATGACTCATTCCCAAATAGGCAATACGAGAGTAAAAATTTTCGTAACCGCGATTCGCTATCAGATATAAAATCCACCCAAAATCCCAAAAAATTTCTAAACATGTACAAACTATTTGGAGTTTTCAAAAGGCAGTTGGCAACTAGCGGCAAGTTTAGTAAAACTTCGCAACTTGATAGAGCCACTTTAACAATCAAGAATGGGCCTGTTTTTAGCGGATACTCTTTTGGATCAAACACCAACGTGAGTGGTGAAGCAGTCTTCACAACATCCTTAGTTGGATACCCTGAGAGTATGACTGATCCATCATACAGTGGACAAATTTTATGCTTTACACAACCATTAATTGGAAACTATGGAGTTCCATCATCAACAGCAAAGGACCAATTTAACTTGTTAAAATATATGGAGTCACCCAGTGTGCAATGTATTGGTATAGTTGTTGCTGATGCTGCTTTAGAATACTCTCATTGGACTGCTGTTGAGTCCTTACAACAATGGTGTCAAAGGTCAGGAGTAGCTGCCATAACAGGAGTTGATACCCGTCAATTAGTGTCATATTTACGTGATAAGGGGTCCTCATTGGCTAAGATAACTATTGGTGAAGAATATGATGCTGATGAAGATGCTGCATTTGATGATCCTAGTTCGATTAATTTGGTACATAAAGTTACCACAAAGGCCCCATTCCATATCGCTTGTCCACCTCAATACCTGAAGAATATTCACATAGCCGTTATAGATTGTGGAGTGAAAGAAAACATCTTGCGTTGTTTGGTTGAAAGAGGTGCATCACTCACTGTTTTCCCTTACAATTATCCAATTCATAAGATTGCTAACAAATTTGATGGTATTTTCTTATCTAATGGACCTGGTGATCCAACACATTGCTCTGCTACAATTTCGAATTTGAAGCAAACTATGGACACACACACTGATATACCAATTTTTGGTATCTGTTTAGGTCATCAATTACTTGCCCTCGCTTCTGGTGCTAAGACTGTGAAGTTAAAGTATGGTAATAGAGCCCACAATATACCTGCATTAGATTTAAAACTGGGCAAATGTCATATAACTTCTCAAAATCACGGTTACGCAGTGGATACAAACACTTTAAACTTACAAGAATGGGAACCTTACTTTACAAACTTGAATGATTTAAGTAACGAAGGAATGATTCATAAAACAAGACCAATTTTCCTGTCACAATTTCATCCAGAAGCTAAAGGTGGTCCATTAGATACTGCCTTTTTATTTGACAAATTTTTTGCCAGTATTCAGGAATATAGAGCAAACAATGGCTTGGTGAATCATGATGTCAATAACCTGTTGTTGGTTGATATTTTACCAAAGGAGAGGGTTTTGTAACTTTAACATAAGTTCTATAATATCCAACTTTCAACAGGGTTCCATCACCCTTATGTATTGTTCATAATTTTGTGACCTCTTTAGCAAAGATGGCCTGAAGATTCCACTGAATTGTTGATCTCTATTTAATGAAAACATGTAACACAAAGTCTTTTATCAAGTTTTAGGCGATATGTAGATTTTTAATATAACCTAGAATTGTTTATTTAGTAGTTTACGAGTATATTCAACTATTCGAATAATTTGGGCGTAACAAAGAAACAACTAATCATACAGGTTTTACAGAAACAAATGAGCAAAACCAAGAAACATATCAA